>SJOL01005136.1:20123-103297 GCA_004794785.1 Opisthorchis felineus | reverse complement strand
CCTTGCCCCAAACACTGCAGCGATAGGCTTTCTAACTGGTGTGAAAGAGTCAGTTGAATTCGTTGATTTCTTTTTCATTTCCCATTGACTGGAGACACATTAGATTGGTTGTTGGTCTGTTCGCCGAGCTTGGCAGTTGGATTGCAAACGTTTCATCACCAGTCGAGGTGACATCGTCAGTGCGGGGTTGAGTGGGTCTCACTCACCCAACCTCGGCGAACAGACCAACAAACAAGCAGAGCACCCGAGCTACCTATATTCCACAACATTGTCATGTGGGAACTTATTTGCGAAGTCACATCATTCGCATTGTATGGTAAAGTTAGTATGTCCATACACTACCACCAGTCCATAAGTAGCTCAGAGGAAGCAAAGTTTACGAGATGAGTGAAACTTCCATCTAAGAAGTTGTCACTCGATCAGCCAGTTAATACGTGAGCACGTGATGTGCTTTCGGTGATTGGTGGATGTGTGGCGCTATGTCCTGCCTAAGTGAGAGCAACTCCCAGTGCTGATCCACTGCGCGTGGCCAACCAGTCAAGTGTTCAAACACTGGACGGAAGGTCGCGGGTTCGAAACTCTCAACTGGAGTTTTATGAGATGCGCACTGCTGCTGACTCTCAATGCGGATGAAACAGTCGTACACTGCTTTACTGCTTATCAGCACAGATTGATTCCACTTACAGGACGAAATCTCAGTTGAAAATTGCCACATCTACCAGCGCTAATATCACGGTTAGTAGAGACGTAAACCACCAATGGTTTCAAACGAACAGAAAACAGCTTCCTAGCATACACCAGTTTTTTCTTGCTAGATATGCGTCAAAATCTTTCCGCAAGGTATGAAGTATGTTAGATGATGACAAAACAACCGCTCTTTAGTCTACAGAACGTGATTTGCTCAAGTGGAGGTCAAACTGAACCCTTTCTTGCCTGGTTGTAAGGTTAGAAGTGTTGCGCAATTTAAATATCTGAGATTCTCGGCTTGATTGTTGGTCGTCAAGATTCGTAGTTAGATTGCAAACGTTCCATCAACAATTGAGGTGAAATCATCGTACTGAGGAAACATTTGCAGTCCGACTGCCAAGCCCGACTACAAGCATGTCACAGCCAGGCGTTCACGCTCTCATCCAAAAAGCTCTGGGTTCTAATCTTCTTGGTGATTCCTGGGCTAAGAGTTTCAGATGACGCCCAATATTAACGACAGCGGCATCTATTGTTTCTCCCGTTGCAGCACAGATTCTATTCACTTACTGGTGAAAGTAAACTGTAGCTATTATAGATGATAGTATGATCCAGACACTATGAAATTTCACTTTGAATTTAGAGACCGTGCCATTTGGAGTGATAAAACTACTGTGGATGTAAGCGACCAGAAGTTTACCGGTTCTGGTTACATTTTCACAGTTAATTCAAAAACAGAGCTCTTTTCTAACTGACAATAGAAGAGATCTGATAAGGTTTAAAATCTTACCCTGCATTACCGAGCAAAATTTCCAACGCGTCCACGTTTATTTCCTTCAACAGCTGCTCGTACGCTCCTAACTGTGACAGACAAAAAACCAATTTGGTCCATTCGCTAACACAAGCGGACTGGTTTTTGTTTGCCACTAAGTGCATTGACAGGATTCTACTGTCTTGCCTTCTCGTCCTACCCATTAACCGTCATTGTCAGTGCGCAGGAACAACGACGCGGGGGGGGGGTAGGAGGAATGTTGCAATAAAAAAGTATGGATGAGTAGTAATCATTCGTAGTGCAATAAAAATAATAACCAACGTGCTGGCCGCAATAAACTCCAACGACGTAGGAACACTGTACTCTTTTATGTGAAACGCGTGCAGTCAATGGACTACCAGACGCTTCTCCTCTGATTTGGAAGCGACTTGCCCGAACGAAATTGGCTATTATGCCTTCACCCTGTTACGATTAAGATAACGGACCAAAATATGGCGACGCAGAATTCGAGGTCAATCCGGGGAGTAATCGTTTAGGTACAATCATTCCTGTCACAGAAGAGTTTCTTCTGGGACATTCGTCCAGACCGTCCACTGATTCGAGGCGATTGTTCTCGCAGAATCCATTCTACTTAGATCTTTTTCTTCGTAACCAGGATCTTCACCTTTAACTGATTTTTAAGAGGACGTATAATACTGATTTTATTTGTGAGTAGCCGAGTTCGTGTAGAGGTCCATACTGTTCATCCGATTGGAAGCCACATATGTGAAAGAATTGGCAACATCGGCCTTCGGTGCTGCTGCCTTACCAGTGGTCCAGGAATTCCAGAGGAATTTTGAACTTCGCTCAATGATCTGGAGTGTTAATGCTGATTACTTATTTTCTGACAAAAACGACAGCTTTATTATGAACATTCTAACGACAGCCATGGATCACAAAAGAATCGATTGATGGTCCCATCCAGAGGAATAAGAAGTGCCTCTTTATGGGAGACTTCTATGTGATCAATTATAATTTCCTGTATATACATATATATATATATATATATATATATATATATATATATATGCTGCGAAAATAATGATTATCTCTCAGATGAAACCGCCACCTGAGAATCAATTTGAAGGGAATTTGTTTACGAATAAATCTTCCCTTGGCATGTGTACCTAACCTCAATAGCTAGACAAAATGTAGTGGGCTGAGTCCTAGCTACCTAGAACCAGGTATGGTATGAAAAATGACTGTCAGATCATGGACGTATCCGAGTGATTATTTGCCCAACCTGTTAAATTAAGATAACATGTTTCATTGGGCAAGGAAACCATGGGTTGTGCATCTTAGGAAATTTGGAAAGATTCCAAATGCATGTCTTTCCAAGTATAACGTGTATTGATCATCAGGTAAACAACCATGTGCTCAAATGGACAGGGTTCGTGTAAGAGAATGTGCCTCCTGCCGGAACTTGAGGAAATTATTCAAAGACAGTCTGTCCAGTTTGAAGAAGGACATGAGCGACTTTGCCTAACTGAGTGGTCGTCCGGGAATGCTGGCACTGCATTTTTTTAGTGTCCTCTTCTGTTTGCAGAAACCACATATAGCCCAATTGTGAGTAGTAAACGAAGTTTTCCAAAACCTCTTAAATAATTATTTTTTTTTTTTGGGGGGGGGGGAGCGAACTCTGACCAAGCGTTACTCTCGAAAGGCGCCTTCTGCAAAAAGGGTGCACGGTATTTACCCGGATAATTCAGTTGGCTGTCTTTTGTTAAGTGCTTTAATCAGAAAGCAGGCAAACTATTCCGGTGCTTTCCAACTTCGTTTCCACTGACACCAAAGTAAATCTTGGATTGTGAGTACTAGTGAAAAACAACTAAAACAGCCAGCCTGCTGTATAAATATCCTACCAATGAGTATTAATCGATTCATATGTCGGCTCAGCTCCGATTCGTTTTCAAGGGTCTTCGTTGTGTGCTGAAACCAGAAGTTGGGTGATCCAACACCTTTTCTATACGGTATTCGCGTCATTCGTGTCTTCACGGGCTCACCGGCTTCATAGTAGGCCAGCGAATTTTCAATCTTTTGGGTTAAAGGGATCTTTTGTCAATCTCAACTGACTAACGGTACACGCAGGTAAAATGTGTCGAACCACTGGTAAAAGGCGGAACGCCCTTTGCTGCGAAATTGCATATAAACAAGCGCCAACTAAGCAGTTACAAGCCATTAGACACGAAAGTAAATATCTCATCTGCACAGAGTTGTTGAAAAGTGAACATTCTCAAGTGTCCTCTTGAACTTTCCTGAACGCTCTTCGAATAACAATCGATAGTGGACGAACACTGCAAAGCGGTTCCATAATTTACGTAGTAACCTTCACCTTCCATCAGGTGCGGGTACGGAGCTTGGACACCAAACTAGACACTACTCGCGTGCTTCATCAGCAGTATGCACCGTTACACTGGTAGCTTCGGTGCGTTCTCCTGGTGGTTGATCGGGTGGCCATTCGTCTGTTCACTGATGTGTTCGGCAAATCATCAGAGTTGGGTAAAGCTTGAAAACATTGTCAGAATGGAACCCATAGCAGAAACGTAACTACGAGGATCAATTTCACAACTGATTCTTGGAAGACCACATCATTCGGAAAATCAGCCATTACATGACTGTCGATAAGAACAGTTGATCTAGCATAAAACGATCAGAGATACAAAACACGGATTTACTCACTTCTTTCGGTCCAAGTGGGTCCAAGTCACGACTGAACTTCCACGGTGAACAGTGGCAGTAAAAGTCCACTCAAACACTAAAACTGCAAAACTGTAAAACCTCCAAATGTGCTGTCGCGAAAAACAATGGATCAACTTTTGCTCCGGAACACGGATCTACTGATTCGTGAAAAAGCAGTATGTTCGGCAATCGAATCCGTTACTTGGATTGGTTATTTATCAAACTTGCTTCACGTGGAGCTTGCATCTTGTAGCCACAATCTCGATTATTTGCAGTTCATGTGCATGTGGTCTCAAGCAAACTGGTTTGTATTTTAGCATCAAATGGTTTTCATGGAAATCCGCAAAAATACCCAGTACAACGCCTGATGCGGCAAATTAATGTACATTTCCCATAACTTTAAGGGGGATGGCTTCTCTGTCTACTGTGGAGTCAGCCCAACAGTGCCGTTAATGGTCGACAATTCACACCAAGGTATCCGCCAGTATCGGTTCTACCGACGAATTTCTTTATAAGACCACCAATAGCAAGCATTTCCTTTACCATTCAGCAGCCGGAATTGAAGCCACCCCAGTCGACAGCGTCATCATTTCCTTGGTACCAGAGAAAGCGGACTGTCATATGTGCATTAGGTGTGTTCCGATTAAAGCAGACTTTGCTGTCGAACAAGCTGTATGAGCGAAATATTGTGAAAGTGGTGATTCATGACCGTTTTCAGGGGAGCAGCACCAGATTGCTTACCCTCACATTACGGTATGTTTTTGAACACAGACAAACAGGTACATATCTTGGTCAGGTCCGTAAGTCCGTGATTTTGCACATTACACTGGTTGGTTCTGAGTTCAGTCCCATTCCTCTGGAGAGTTTCTTTATAGGGGCAGTCGGTTTCCGCTGCCCTCCCAATTGGCCAGGTGGTCAGCTAAAAAAGGCAAACGAAAAATGTGAGTTCCCACATGCTGTGAATTGACGAGATTACGTCACTTACCTGGTCACTGTGAACTTGAGGTGAACAAACCTACGGTTTTACGTCATATTATGTGGTTCCAATACCAATTTATCCCCATTGTGGTACTGGTTATAAACTTTTGAGTTTTCAACAAAAGCAGCGGCTGACAACTGGTCACCAGGCCTCCTGGACCAGCAAGTTCTCCGGGCTGTCTGCTCAACAAACCAAAGGGGATGTTTGAACAAGACAGTGAGAAAAACAGTGTTGCGGGATGAATTTGTGTTGCACAATCCCGTCTACCGCAGTACATGTAAGACAAAATAACGTGAAACAAAATACATGGAACTGAAGTGTAACGTGACCGACCAATAAAACAAAAGCAGTCTAAGAGTGACTGGCAGGTTTTTCTGAGCGCACAGTACAGGCTAGAATCGAGTAATCAATAGTGCCTCGAGGAAATTCAGCCAACTTACACGACTGCTTCGTGCTATGGCCCGGAAAGAGGAGTGAAGTTTAAACCTGTGTCTCATCTGGATCGGATGTCTGGTACTCGATGACTTGATTTTTGACCCCCCCCCCCAAGCTCACTCAGGGTCACCCAACAGAGTACGGATTTCTTTTGGGCACTATTGCTCGCGTTTCTAAACTTGGGTTAGTTATACCAATGTACGCATTCCCGCAAGTAAAGGAGGCTTGTCAAACGCAATGACTAGTTGACGAAACTGACGTTGGAGTTTTGATCGGCGACAGTGGCATAGTCATGTGTATGCCCTAACGGTCATCAGTGTAAGTTCGGCGTGGGTACAGCTTTAAGGTCCATTTGTCATCAGTGTGGGGAAATTTTTAGGTGGAGAGACTTCTTCGGTATTGTGATTTATGCCTCTTTACCGCCTATTCTGAGATGCCCTTCAATGAAATGGTCAGATAGTTATGTGACCGCAGCAGATATTTTAGCAATCTAACAGCTTCAATGACCTCATCTAGGGTGCAAATCAGTCTTGCTCTATGGGCTTTGGTGTTTCAGGGGACAGAAACTTGCGGGACTAGGGTATTGTCCAGTCCAGGTAGACTTTTGGTACACGGAACGCATCATTGTACCATCGGCAGTCCTGGTGATCAAAACGTCCAAAAAAGGAATTTCCTTTTTTATCTCAAACTCACCGGAAGAAAGAAAATTTCGGTGGTGTGTTAAAAACGTTCAGTCTGTTCTGTATCCTTTATCCACGAGCAAAATACCGTTTAAATATCGGTTATACAAATGCAGCTGATTATTATGGTCTTCTGCCGACAGTCTAAATTTCCCCTGAAAAATATCTGCCAGCCTTGGTCCGTGAGGACTCCCCACGTCGACATCAATTAGCTTGTGGCTGGTGTCTCCAAAATAAACTTTAGCAAACTCCGTGTGCAATGGAATCGGGCTTTTAAAATAGGTCGTTTTGAAAGAAATTCCTGCAGCAACATTGTTGTTCTCGCTGTCTTGTTCAAACTGATTCGGGCATCAGTTACTTATGGAAGAGGATGTGTTTGGTACCTTGAAGCCCTCAACGTATGGAAACATCCTTACGTAACCAGTCGAAAATCAGCACCAGTTTCATTTCGAAAGAGTGATAACTCACCTGTGCTTATCTTTACAGGTACAAACCACAGTCTGTAAGCAATCATTTTGGTACCACAATGCAGGTGTGTACATCACTAATTCGATGTGTCTATTCCGATAAAAAACAAATTGCGGTTAACACAGACCACCCTGGGAGAACCGTTACCTTCTCTTCCTATGTCTGGGGCCACTTTAAATGTCACACAGTCCGAAATGCACACAGATCACTGCCTATTCGTAATTCATTAGCTAGTTGACAGAATGACAGGGTTTCCACTATCATGGTCAAGTGGGATAGTGGGGTAATTGCGTAGACTTCGTAGAACTACGGTGACATATAGGAAATTGTGTTCCCCAATATTCTGAACTTTGTGACTGACAAAAAATAAACCGGTCAATAGGAAGAACACTGAAGACAACGTTTGGGGAAATTAGCATGTTTAGTCGTAGGTAATTTATGTGCAGACATGAGGGTCTTTGGTGAAAACAATCTACTTTAACATCGGATTGAGGGTGGGAAGGGGGGGGGGGTTAGTGACAAACACGGAGGACGGGGAAGTTTTATCTTTAATTATACTTCATGGGTAGATATTATATTCCTAGGTGAACAGTTGTCTAATTCTCATGATGAATAGCACTTCTTGAGTTTCGTTCTGGATATACATCTGGTTCATTAGCTTAGTTACGCCTATAGATGGTTCAATGTGCAGGCGAACCACTCGCAACCGATGCGGCTGATGAAATGCCGAATGCTAATTTTCACTGGCTTGCCTATTTTGAGCACTAATTTGTCTACTATTATCCCATGGAATTTCATTGAACTCAAGTTAACATCACCAAAATCTCTCAAAATTCACTTCACCGTGCTATTTTACTCACCGATTGTTACAAAGAAAACAACAAATGCAGTAAATGATTACCTGAATTTATTTCTGCAAAATATACACCTTGGTGCATCCGTCACTGTCACTCTTCATTTGGAGCAATAAGCTAGCAAAAAGCGATAAACTCATAAGAGCGGGCAGTTGACAGATCGAATAGGTGCTCCTATAATTGCTTCCTTGTTTGGCTAATTCACTGATTGATTGCTTGTCCGTGTGCGTGACTGACTGACTGACTGACTGACTGACTGACTGACTGACTGACTGACTGACTGACTGACTGACTGACTGACTGACTGACTGACTGACTGACTGACTAACTGACTGACTGACCGACTGACTGACTGACTGGTTGACTGACTGACTGACTGAATGAATGAATGAATGCCTAACTGACTGATTGATTAATTGAGTGGGTTAGTGGGTAGGTGAATGAATGTTTGTGAGAGTGTATATTTAGTTTCGCGTACTTAATCGCCCCTGCATCTCTTATTCATTTGTAGTGAACTACTGCGAGCAAAAGAACTGCATTCTTTATACATGATGAAGTAATTGCTCTTCGGCTACAAATATCCTTTTTCACATAGTATATTTGTAAGGGTCCTTTGGTTGATTTGCATCAAATGCATAACTTGAAATTCCTCTAGAACGAGCAGAATCTTGTTCCGAGTATGACTAAACAAGTCAATTTTATAAAATGAACTATAAACAGTGCATTGGCTTCCATCTACGACGCGAATTTCGTAGCCGATGACCGGAACTCCCATGCCAGTGGCACGAGAGTGCGTGTTCTACACTGATCGGACCAGAGGTGTTGATCATCCCCACCAGCCTAAATCACAATTTGGTTCAAATTAAATCGAGTGAAGAGAGGAGACACGAGTCCATTTTTATCACAGTTAAATGAACTTATTCTGAGTCAAACCAAAGAGCACAATCTCGAAGGAAAAACTGACGGTAAGGTAACGGTGAGAATTTTGACAGCAGTTTCCAGTGCCCTTCTATGCAACTTCTGGCTAATTTTTCAAGGCACTTCACGATTTTGTTTGGATTGAAGGATTGTTTTTGCTTACTTCTTGGTATAGTAAGAGTAAAAGTTTAATAACATAGCGGACTCGACTGTAGACGTTGAACAATGGTCAGAATCGCGGGACACCCATGAACGATGCTGCACTAAACACCTATGGACATAGGTTTGAAAAAACAATCGATAAGTCAGTAGCTAGCACCTTCATTTGCATGTTAATCTAACGACGCCATAGCCCGGATTTAGTGGTTGCCAGAGGCACTGTCTGATATGGCACATCGATCGTCCGGTGGGTGGATTAGAGGATCCTTGTCTTTGTCCACGGGAGACCCTATTAGGTCGCAGATAGTAAACGGTTCACACGGAACCTTGATAACGGTATGTGTAGCAATGGCTCGTATTTATGCAGTGTTCTGAGATGGGTAATTAGCTGCTAAATAAAGGGTAGCGGTTCATGTGCTAAACTGATGACCGGAAGGGCCTTAATCCGAAACCAACCTTGTTCTTTTGATTACTCCTGTAAAGGCTTTGAAGACCTAGTAGAATCTCAGCCCTCGCATGTGCTTCCAGTTGCACAGCAGCTACTCACTCAGAGGGTGTCACAGCAAAACGACTGACTAGGCGATAGATTCATGCAATGTTTTGATTGTGATTTGAGTAGAACTCGCCTGTTAGTATGCCGTAGCTATAGACTGGCACCATGTGATGATGGGAGCCTCAAGTGCTCAAGCGCATGAAGCATAACGTTTCACATTCCATTCTAAGTGAAAGCTTGACAGCGCGACAGTTTGTACAAATGGAAAGGACACCTTTTTCCCAGCCTGTCTGATATGACCCAGATACTGTGTACAACCGGTTCTTGTAGAATGGACGCAAATCAGACCAGTGTAAAGATTCGATGGGATTTATCAGATTAACGTGCTCCCCTGTGCTCTCGATTAGTACCAGCTTAACCCCAACTAGAAAGCACACACCTGAAACTTGCTCCTATATTGAACCTTATTTTTATGTGACAGTTCTCCGCGAACATCAGTACAAATGTCTACTGGAGCAGGAAAAACGATCGGAACAATGCACTGTACATCGAAACGACACGATACGCGAAGTCGTGGGGGCACTCCAAAATCAGTCGAGTAGGGTGTCAACCAACTCGAATGAGTACTACTCGCTGATCAAACAAACTCTTACTCATTATGAATGCAAGTAAGTCACGTAGTCGGTTCTCGGTGTTTACTCTTTGTTTGTTGTTTGCTTTGACGTCTACTTGAACTTTCCGCCTTTACTAGTGAAAAACATTTATCCATTAAGCAGTCGGCGTAGCTAAACTGTCAGACCTGATACAGTTTCCTAAAACTGTTCCAGTGAAACCGATGTTCCATGCAACCGTTTTATCCTATGAGTTGTTCTTTCACACTTTAGTGATTGATTAGACTGATCGCATTTAACCGATCACTTCTGTGATTGGCAGTCCATCTGTTCACTGAGTAATGCTCAGTCAGGGAAAGGAACTCACACAAGTAGTGAATCTGCACCACCCCAAACATTGCTATTCATTTCATTGCTATTCATTTCATTGCTATTCCGAAATGGCCAATCTATTGGCTGTCTGGTACTCTCGGGCAGTGACACCGCAGGACTTTTAATTTCCCCTCATTCAGGGATAAAACTTCTGCGCCGCGATAGGCCCCATTAACCAAAAGGTTATCCTTTTCACCTAACTAGAATCAGCCTTTTGTGAATTGACATAGGCAGTGCAGCTTTGTGAAACAGTTTAACTGGTCATCCCCCGGATAACTTCACCCTCTCATCTGTCTTCTCCCCGCAGAACACTCCGCGCCAAATTGGAGTGTCTCTACGCAATACTCCATACCACCTGCCCATCGAACGCCGTACGGTTAATTATGAACTATTTCAAAGAGAGTTTGCCAGATGGGTGTACATTCAACTATGAAGACCGACTGCTTCGGTATCTTGAATCGCGCAAAGTTGCTCCACATCCAGTCCAGCAAGACTATGGAGAACGTGGAACTATGGCTGCTCGATCACCAGAATTCGCCGGAAAGATTGCCCCAAAATCCACTCTAAAGAAAGTACCAGGTGGCGTGTCAGCCATCACATTCAAAATCCACTTAGTTTTATATTGTTGTATCGTGACATTATATATTATGATATGACAGGAAATGTATGTCTCTGTTTACTTTTAGAAACAGACGTTGTTCATGCTTTCAAATTCCTCAACGAAAGGAGTTGCTGAACAAAACAATTTTTTTCGTGAAGTGACCACTCTTGTTTTTGCAAATGTTTCCAAACAGTTTGCCACCCGGTACGCTAAAGATTTCAGGTTCACTTTGCCCACGTCTCCCACTGTACACATTTCACCAAATTTGTTACATAATATTCGTATACCTACCATGATGATTAGATTTCAGTCGTCCTTGCAGAAAGCACTTTGAGACTTGTGTGGTTACGGGTCCTTTAAAATACGATGTTGTCGGGGATAGGCCGAGCACATTCACCAAGCAGTTTATATAAGTTCTACAATCAAAATTCGCTCTTATTAGAGCTCATTAGTAGTGCATATAATAAGAGCAAAATCCAATTCCACTTTGGTATGGACTCCCCAGAGAAATTCCACCAGGACTGGAGGATGACTGTTCAAACGAGAGGGATGTGAGTACGGATTCTACGAATCCCGCAACCACCTATAAGTGTTATACTGGTACTGTAAACTATCGCCGAACCAAGTTTTAACGCATGTCATGTGATATTGAAACTCCCAGAGTTGCCAAACAAATAGCGCTCGGCGCATGCTCTTCTGATCCGGCAAAAAAGTTGATCGGGTCCTCCGCGGAAATTGAAATTTGGTTTCCTTTGGAACAACTAGTTGTTTAGCGGATTTAGCCAAAATGAAGTAAAAGTTGGTAAACATCTTCGAAATAAGGTGAACTCAAAGTATACAATGTTCCCTCGCATGTCTCTGAGTACCTTCCAGTTCGAACTGCCATACAAGATCTGCTGGAATCAGCGGTGGCTGCAGCCCAGAAAGTTTGACATTTTCTTCTGTCGAAAGACTATTTTCTCCGGGTGGGCCTATTCGTTAGAACCTTGTGAGTGAGGGAATTTGCTTATTCGTGATACGTTTTTTCTTCCAGTTACCACTAGTTCAACCGTCAAAGCCATTTTCTGAACGCAATTATCATTGTAGTAGTCTTTTGGTTCTCAGGTAAGCTGAACCACGTGATGTGTTAAATCAACCTGATGAGTTTCTAACAAGACAAAAACCATAATCAATTGGTTTTCCAGGGCCGATCGCCTTAACTTCATATGTGTCATAGTAGCTCATTAGCAGATCTTGGTAGACCTCATGGTGATATAACGGATGGTGACAGCTTGAACTGCACTCAATATCTGAGTTCCTTCCAGTCTTTTCAGTTGAATTCCCCGCTTGGTGTAATGCGTCGTACAAGACCTTCCGCAAGCTAAGCTGGGATACAGTGGTTTGGACAACGCTCACGTCCTTTGGTCGTTACAGTGAGCCCCACAAGAGCCAGTAGGCTGATTGGAGCAAACTGAGGTGGCCTAGCATATCGGTCGTCATTTCATTTATTGTCCAGTCTTAAAGTTTTCGAAAGAAATTTAATAACTGAGTTCTCTGTAGTGTTAAAGACTGAACAGACCAAGGGAAAGAAACTACGAAAAATTGAAATTGCAATAAAGGCCAGCCAAACTCTGAGGTGAAAGACCAAAATGCAACAATAACATAGAACGGACCAATAAGAAAGCGCACCTAAAACCCCAAGGGAGCTTCCCAAGAAACCAACGGAATAAAAGCTATGCATAGCACAGCGTAGAGCAAATCGTAAACAGGCCAATAAGATTACAGGAAAGATATGCACCAATTAGCCAATCACATGATTAGATATTAGGCACACTTAGAAAGCTATATACGAGTAAACAGGTAAGTAGAAAATGCCCACTCAGTTGCGCACTGATGATGTCTGCTCTATTGGAAACGGAACGTTTGCAAGCTAATTACTAAGCTCAGTGAACAGATCAACGGCCATCTGATCAACTACCAGTAAACGCACCTCAGCTAAAAATAATTTGACACACTTGACAACTGGACAGTGTTAGTCTACTGATTGGTCGCGTTGGTGATCATTTCTCGGATGGATGGTTTGGCTATCTGGCTTGTGTTGATGATGCCCTTTCTTCGACTGAAGAATGAATGTAGTAACCGAACTTATCATCTGTGATTGATCTTTCTATCACGTCACGAATTTGTGATCCTAGACGAAAATCAGGAGGTTACATAAACTTCACGGCCCGATGTCCACTAGAGTGAGTTGCGCAGTTCAAGAAATCTTCGGTAAAAAACGCACGAACTTAGCGTCATAGAAGCTCACGAAACAGAACTGTTCCCACGCTGACCCAAGTTCCGAAACCACACAACTTTTTTGGGTGCATATATTTTTGCGGGTTCGCTCACCGCTAGGATTTATAACAGTCCGATAGTGGTCAGCTTGCGGTCAGCTGAGGGCTGCGCAGTATATCACTTGAAGGGTATGACTTTTGTAGGGTTGCATCCAGTTTTTCCACATATGCACTTGTGCAAGGCTTCTTTAAAGCACAATCCAATTGTATTTGACTATTTTACCCGGCAAACGCCCAGGTGTGTGGACAATACATGATGTTGCGTGACACGAATGAGTTCACAGTAGCTGGTAATCAACCTCGGCCCCTTAGCTTTCGAATGGGAGTTGATGAGGAATGAGACTTCAGCACGGTGTACCTGTCACGTATCGTGTATCAGAAGAATGGCTCTGCCTTCAAGCAACTACTTCATGAAACTACTCGACTTGAATGTCTAAATCGATCAAAACTATTTGTGTTATCTTTTAGTTCAAGAGTTAACTCGACCTACTTGTGAGCTGAAATGAACCTAAACTAAAATCCCAAACCATCGTTTCTTTTTTAAGTGTGTACCGGGTGATTTTGATAAAACCGTGTCACGTGGTTGCTGAATAGTACCGTGTTTTTTTGCTGCTTTGGTCAAAAGAACCAATCACAGACCATTCACTATCTTCATTCCTTCCGTACACTTCATTTTCGTGAGCGTGAAGAAGTTTCATCCCATTGTGTGGCACAATATTACTCTCCCCCGGGTAAATAGTAAGATCGACCCGAGCACTCTTCAACCATAAGAAAGACTGGAAAATCAACCTGCTTAAACCATGAATAGTGGGTGGAATTTTTATCACAGCTGGGGGTCAGGAAACCGTAAACTTACAGCCCCCTTGTGGGTCGCGTTGGTAACACGTGCACGACTTGAGGAGCAATTCAGAGTAGAGTGAAAACCGTATTTATAAGAAATTTTCCTCTAAAGAAACATTTTAAGGACAGGATCTTGGTGATAATAGTAAACGAAATAATAGTCGTTCAGCTGTAACACCCTTTTGGTGCCTAAGTGCCATGCCACCCAAAGGAAGCACGACGGCTGGGATACTGCCAGGTTGCCCAAGCCTAGACAGGGGAAGTCGAGAGGCAGAGCTCGGGTTCGAACCACGGACCTTCCCGTCAGTAAATTCGCGCTCCAACCACTGAGCCATCTCGCTCTAATCTTGGTAGTTCACTTGTTTTTGCTATGGGCTACTAATATTCTTGGCAAGTGAGTGAAAAACACGACGGATTAGCACTTGAGCAGAAAAACAATCACCGAACGGGTGTTTGGCAGTACTGTCTCGGAGTTCACCCTCATTTTGCTAAATTTACTGAGTCTCAAGCAACCACACCAGGCTGATATTCGACAAATAGTCGTCACAGTGCGACTGACTACAACTCAGATCATCTCGCCTACCTGTTACGACAGTCCGGTCATTTTACAACCAGTTTCAACATGCTGGCCTTTTCTCAACGTGAATTTAAAATCATGTGTCACTGTATCGCAGGTCAGAGAAATAGGGACATGATGGACGTGTGTTGGGTGGTTGCCTTTTGGGTTGCACTGATTTGCGACACAGATGTATCGTAAAGCGGAAAAATCGGAGGAAAGAAGGCTCATTTTCTCAGGTCAAGGTTATTTTTGAAGGAAAAGCTAAACTGAGGATAAGTTAACCAGAGTCTCTTCAAGGTCATCAGGACAACATCCATCTGTCAGGCAAGTGAGCGAGTGAAAATGCAAGTTTGTTGTCTTTCCGCTTGTGCTATTCAAGTGGCCACTATCAGAAGTGCTGCCGCCGCAGTAATCCCAAGAAAGTAATAATCGGCCTGAGGACCGGATAATCACACAAGCGAAGTGAGCTCAGACTCGGTGACCTTCATCATCGTCTCCATGGTGCTTTCCAATATCGTTGCGCTTCTTTATGTTACCGCCTCCTGCTATCCTCGAGTTGAATCAAAAAAGAATAATGCAAACAAATCGACTACGTTGCTGATTTTGGTTACGGGGGTCGAAAATGGAAGGCTAGACTACTTACGGTAGATAGATCAGAGTGGGGACTCAGCCTCGCCATTAGCTGCATCGTGCTGCCCAGGCCATCGATGACAGCTATCACCTGCTATCCAGCCAGGTAGAAGGCATTTGCTAATCCTCCTGCTTGGTGTGATTCAAGCTTACATAGCTCGAAACTGTGTCATCCGCTGACCAGAGCTCGCTCGTCTTCGGTCTGACTGAGGTTTCTCAGTCAAGATTGTGTGCGTCAGTCACTCCTACGACATTTACGATGCGTTGTCTAACTGGAGTACATTACAGTTTGCAATGAGTTTGTCGCTGAGCGTGCACTCGAATTGTTATCATTATATAAGTTGTACTGATCGCCTGATGCATGAGCTTGATATAAACCAGGTTGTGCGAAAACAAATGGTTAACATTCGGGAGCGTTTTACGTGGTTCTTCGGATCGTGGTAACTGAATTATGGCATGCGGCAACTACAGAATTTGTTTCTAGCAAACAACGTGACATCCACTCAACACTAAAATCGACAAGGGGATCCGATGAAGGGATGCTAGAAAGGCAGAATGGCGTTTCGCTTTGTGTAGATTACTCTGTCCGCAAAGTGGGAAGCCGGGCATAGTGCACTTCCAAAGTAGATGAACTGGTTCATGGTCGCGATCAGGCAGACGTTCGTGTAGACAGTCAGGGTGGTAACGGTCTCGCCTCAGAGCATAAATTTACATTTTGAAGGTTTACAGCGCATCTAACCGAAATTGCTTTCGTTCCGAATGCCCTAACATTGATCGAGGATAAGAAGGGGAGATGTCATACTCATACGCACGTGGATAGTTTTTCTCCCACCTATTGTCATACAGGAGGCTGAAAAAGTGGGGATGGATCTTGGTGGTCCATGCAGAATGATGACAAATGGCTTCCGGGCATCTAACAGGAGAAGATGGGTGATTTACACTGCAGAAAGGCCCATGAACTACTTAACACAAACAAGTCCACTTAGAGTATGGACTCGACAAGCCGTCGCTTCTGCGTTGCATTCACAAAGCTGACAGTAAGCAGAATTCAGATGATGCTCGACAGCTTAGGAGCCTGATTCAGCTTGACTACGTGCCATTTCTGGTTCCGTTTTGGTTGTTAAGTCTGCTTCCAAACCCACCGACAAACTTCGCATGCCCAGACGGATGCCCTATCCGTTTTGAAAAATTAAATTGTCCAGCTCAGTCACACTCATTCACGACTGTCTCCACCTCAACATGCACACCGAACCAACGATTACCTACTCCGCTAGGTCCAGCTGCTTGCTCACACACCTACATATACTTGAGAAGGGAGAGACAGTAGCGATTACCACAGCAATCACGTATGCCCTAGACTTGTTTGTTAGCCGCCTGACAACTCAAGCTCGGAGCCTTTCCTGACAAAGATTTCAGTCATTTCTTACAAGTCACCAACAGTAAAACAGAATCATAAAGAATATCATAAACGAGAGATTCAGTTGAGTCTCCCGTGAAAATCAAATTGGTTTGCAAATGAGTGTATTTGTCGAAAACAATAACAGCAGTTTGATCCAGTGCTTCAGCAATTAACCTTTTCTCGCTGCATTCCAAGTCGGTTTAACTGTGGTATTGTGGTCGGAAATTAGACTGGGAGCAAGTGATGGGGTGGTCAGAAACTCTTCCTTCCTAGCTCAGCAATTTCCGTACTTCCGGCATTATCGATGGCGCATTGTGATCAGACGAACTGATGAAGAACTCTCATCGTGGTGCTCGTTCGCAACAGTGCAAAGCTATGGAATGAAATGAGAGAGACGGAAAGTCACAGTCCCCGTAGACCAAGTTGAACAAATTTTGAAGAACATGTGATGTGGTGGATTTTGCCAACAACAACCAAGACTATCCATGTCTGATATGGGTTGACTTCATATCTCCTTGATGTTCTTACGCAATCTGAGATTAAAAAAACCCTCTGAGTCCAAAAATCACACAATTAATTTCTGTCACAATGATAACACGCCTTGCAGTTAGTCAGGGTATACAAGTCGTTTGTCAAACAAATTCTGCCGATGTCTATCGTGCCATCTAGAGCATCCGGTTACATCAACGACGTTTACGCAAACGACTCAATTTTTTTCAATCCTGCAGACAAAAAGTATTTTTAATCTTGTAATGCTGTTAGCTGGGGATAAAGCTACAGAATCCAGGCAATAAAATAACGTTAAAGTCGGCAACTGCAGCTTTCTTTTCTAATTCAAATATTAGAATATAAGTTTGAGCATTCTGGTTCTTGCTTAGATCTGGCTAACCAGTAGAAAAGTGCGCGTTCGATCCTGAACTTATTCTTCAAAGACAAGATTGCAGAAGTACAATGGAGGTTTCGTCATGTGAGCATCCTATGATGTAAAACCGAGAAGCACTGTACAGCTGTTTCATCCTTATTGAGAATCATCCGCTGCACATATCTCACAGAACTCCAAGCAGTTTCGAACTCAAGATCCTCAGTCTAGTGGTTTGAACACCTACTGTTCGGCCACGAGTGGCGGAAGAAATCGAACACTGAGGTGATGGTTTCCAGAAACACCATAAGCTTATTTGTTGGGGCAATGAATCCGTCAGCGGAGAAGACTGAAACTAATCTCCCTGGAGTTTCTCGAGTTGCGTATTCCTAATGGTTCCCAATAAGGATTAAGCAGGTGTACAGAGCTTTTTGGCTTTTCATTCCAGAATGACTCTACTTGCAGGATGAAAATTCCATTGAAAGTTCCCAAATCTACAAGCACTACCCACAACTGGAAAGTTGAACACAATCCTGTGGTTCAGGTGGCTGTTTACACCACACCCTTCCTTATGCCACCAAATCATCCAAAGACAACGCACACTGCTTCTTCAAAGTCCAGGAATTGTAGAAGACGTCCCACATTCCTCATCTTTCCCAAGAGTATATGTCACAGTCAAGATTGCCACTCCCTACATGTGTTTTCTTGTGGACTGAGTACCGTATTTGCAAGAGGAAATCAAATGGTGCCTATCAGGACGTTTGTATACTGAAGTGTGCCCAATCTAATCGTCCGTTGCACAAAGTCATGTTGTAATACTCTTGCTTACTACTGGAAACTATAGCCCTAATTACTGGCCTGTCGCTTATCAGGGGACAAAGACGAACGACGTTGAGTTTACCATCAGGGGCTTCACTATACTTGGCCGAACCACTACCGTAAATTTTAGTCTTCTGCACTGTACGCAAACCACACTGACTGCCTCAGCCCGGCAAGTTGGAAATAAATCCACGCGCATATCAGCTCGGTTCAAATCGATAACCAGCCCCAATAAGGACGAAACCGGTCGTGGGCTGTCAAAGAATTTTCAGCAACCTTATGAGTAGTGTATTACGTCTATACATGTACCGCGATATCTCGAAAATCATGTCGATTGTGCATTTTGACAAAACTTTGTATTTCATTTTCAGCCTCAGTACGACTCCCTTTAATAACAAATGGATGAATGTACAAATTGATGGGTATAATTCAGAACTGATGATAAAATGAAGAGACATGGTCGCTTTCAATTGAGCTTTCATCCTGTAACTGAAGCCCACCTATGCTGAAAAGCCTAGAAGCACCTTCTAGCTGTTTCGTCCTTACTGGGAATCACCAACACTGCGCATCTTACAAAACTCGAGGGAGATTTCAACCTGCGATCTCCCGGCTAATAGTTCCAACACTTGGCCGTTCGACCACGAGTGGCCGAGCATCAGTGCGTGGTTAAATTGCAATCACACAGGAAATAGCGCCACTCATTCTTTAGTCACGGAAACAACGTCACTGGCTTCTCATGATATGGTTTCTGTGCCTGAAGGACGACTGGAGCTATATCTTGTCTAAGTGCGAGCTAATCACAATGCTGATCAACTTTTCGTGACCACTGAATGTAGCGCAGTATGCTAGTACCATACCATACATAACTTTTTTTCGCTGTTCAGATTCTTTGTACTAAATAAGTGCCTTACAGGCCGAGTAACTTTGAACAAGAACGTGTGAGCAAGCGGGGAGCGGAGAACTGACCTCATTATTCCCTACAGTACAAAAAAACTTTGCTCACTTGAACCAATTATCAAAGGGGAAAATGTTGGTAGCTCAGGTAGCGTAGATGGTCGTTGGCTTGTTCGCTGAGGTGGGCAATATGACTGCATTGATTGCAATCAAACTGCTCAGCTCAGCGAACAAGCCAACGACCACCAATTCTCAAAATTCACTCAGACTTGCATACAACGAGTACATCTATCAAGAATGACTATGAACAGTCCACACATTTGAGAACCAATACGTAAAAGTGATTTTTTTAGTTGCTATGTTATCATTCGAATCTCACAAAGAAATTTCAAATTGTGAATTTACGCAAATGGTCTAGAACAACGTTTCACCTGACACTGGTGATGAAAATACTCCATTTGTATTTTTCAAAAACCTCTTTTTTCCCCAAAAAAAACAACACTTCTGAAAAAACTCCAACCTATTCTGTGACGTTTGCACACCTCAGCAGCAGATATTTGTCCCTGAGGCAGTAGATGGTGTGGATCTTGAGTTCCGTCGGAAGCGGGGACACTCTACAATTAACCAGCCAGCTCGCCATTCGTTTTTTTGGATTTAACAATGGCCCATCAGCCCCTTGGGACCCGGTGAGTTGATTGAATTCTCTGAGACGCGCTGTTTATGTTCATGTGTGTGTGTGTGTATGTTACGCCTCGGGCTGGGCAGGTGCATTCCTGATGCGTTGTGGTTAAAACCTGCCAAAAAACAACCTTGGTGTGTAGACGACGCGATATACTTGGTTGGATGGTGAATGAATGAATTACAGAAAAAGTGACGTAACAGAAGCCATTGAAAAAGGCTGGTCTTTCTCGAAAAACGCTCACAAACACATTACGCCCTAGATGTGTAACCGGAGCAATAGTTTCAATTTTGGGAAACCGCCTGCATACCTAAGACGACTTGCCGGACTTTTATCTTTTTAATTTAGTCTATCTGCAGCTGAAAGGAAGATTTTTTCGGGCAACCTAACAGAAGAAGCAAAATATTTTCGCAGAGTCCTGAACTTTTACCCGTGGCTTCTAGAATAGACGTGCTAGCCAGCGCAGAACTTACATGGTTGCAGTTTTTTTCGATACATTTTCGTTGAACCGCACTAAAAAGCAAGCAACCAGTCCGTCAAAGTGTGTCACGACAAAATCTCTAGTGGTGCGCAGTAGATGGACCTCGAACTAGCAGCCAATCAAAAAACGTTTTTGGAAGAATAAACTTTGAAGAAATCTAGTGCGCCGAAGCCGTGTGTCCATGTTTTACTAGTTGTGTAACGGTGGATGCTACCGATGAGGCATGCAAGTAGTATGTGTTTACTCGTAACTCCGTCTTGATCTAATGGAAGGTGGGATTTATTACGGAATTCGTGGAACTACTTTGCAGTTTTTGCTTGCAATTGTGCGATAGTCAATGAATACCCAGGAGAGTTCAAGAAGACGAGTTCAAGAAGACGCGTTCAAGAAGGCGGATATTCAGTTTTTAAAAACAACGTGCAAATGAGAGTTTAACTTTCCTGCCCAATAGTCTGTAACTGTCTAGTTGGCTTTTTTCTAATAAGTTACTCCGAGACAGGGATTTCCTGCCTACGCTTGTGGTACTATAAAAAAACCAATAGTGTCCCCGTACCGAGATCACTACACTAGGATACTGGATCAGGCTGAGTGGATATCTTTATGCGACTTGCCACCGAACAACCAACCGTTTTTGACCCGAAGGTTCAGAGTTCGGTAGGTGTTCCCCAAAAACGATAGGCTGACTGTGCTGTACCTGCCGAATCTCCAGACTGCTTGACCTAAACCGATAATGAGCTGATTATGAAGTACTAGATGAGAACTTCTACCTGGAATTATAATTGATGACTGCTAAAATACTCCACCCTAAAATAAAAGCGTTACTTTTCAACCTACCTTTATTCTGCTTTACCCTATAATCGTATGAATACGATTTATGGTGTACACATCTGGAAAATGGTGAAGTCGTTCTTAACGCCTCAATAATATGCCTTCAAAAAACCTACTAACACTTGGCATGTGTTGAAGAAATCCGACTTAATGACTTCTTGATCATTCAGAGTTAACAACCTTTCGGTGCATAGCTGCAGTGCCACCCGAAGGGGGCACAAGGGCTGACATACTGTCTATACACGCCCAACCAATACTAACAGGTTGAATTCGAACCACGGATGTTCCGGTCAGCAAGTTTTATGCCTTACCTACTGAGATATCTTGGCCCCGAGCTTTCTTGGAAGATGTTCCTTTAGAATTACAGTGTCGAATTAGGTGTCCGGTTTCATACCATGGCTGACAGTATACTTATGTGCCATCTAAGACAGCAGTCTTGATACAAGTAACAAAATCCATCTCTGTCGACTGAGCCGATTCCAATGCCTCTTCGACCATGAGGACCTTGACCATGTCTTTGGCCACTGATCTATTAGGGCTGTCTGTGGCCTTGCAGGTTGCACTACCGAAGTCGTTCGCAAAAAGCACTTATGTCATATGTTTACCAAGAGACCAGAGTTTTTGCAAGCTGTGAGTCTAAACACAACAAAATAAAACAGGATATCAGTTGTTTGGATCTTCACATTGTTCTTCAGGTTACCATGATGTCCACTCTATAGTACTGTCGCGGTCGGTCGGTCGCATTCGTTCAGCTGTGACTCCCTTTCATTGCCTGACTGCCATGTCCCCCCAAAAAGGAAGCACGAGGACTGATATACTAATAGGCTTCCAAAACCTAGACAGGAACAGTCGAGTTACTGAGGTTGGGCTCGAACCATGGACGTTCCGATCAATATGATCGTGCCTTAACGGCTGAGCTATCTCGAGCTCATCTCTTGTGCTATCGATCAACAACTGCCCGAACTTCAGAAGCAAGCTAGTATAACTGTTGTCCCAGACAAATTCAAACATTGTTCACTTTACGGTGCACAACCCAGTTTACTTCTGAAACCTCCGATACCTTGCCTTTGCTCTCAGAACCAGTGTCGAAAATTCAGGTATAGCCGGTGGAACTAAGTATGCTGTGCTAAAGGCATTGCCATGAACCTCAAATTTGTCACCGTTTAGGAAACTATAACTACACCAGACCTTCCAGCAGTGAGCAGTTCTAGAAGTAATCGTGACAGCCCGTGAATCAGACACCAGAGTGAAAAACAGTTGACAGGTTGAATGAAATGGTTGGCAAGCGCCATATTTCTGATCATTCTGGTTTGCATCCATGTTGTAAAAATGGTCGTAAAATCGATAAATTCGTGTGAACGGGTTATTGGCAATACGCGATTTCACATCCGAAAATAACGCCGATTGTTGCAGATCACAAAAAAGCGATATATTGTTGTACATATACAGATAGATTCTTGAGCTTTTACGGTAAACTCCGCCAATAGAAGTGTGTGTAAAATAAAAGGATACATCTAGAGGAAGGAGCAACCGTAACGATAAGGATGCCTGGACATTATTTGCATTCGTCTTGCTCTCATTTGAAGAGTTCCCTCATGTGAAGGCCTTCCAGTCAGGTAGCGCTATCGACGCGCCAAATTCGTTGCTCAAGTGTGAACGCATTCGCCTGTCCAGAAGTGCATCCGGCTTGCATGTCACACGTTCGAAGTTCAACTCTCAGAACGACCAAGGATGTGCACTGCAAATGAACGAGCTCGAATAAGAGTGGAATTCGACTCCAGTGCTTCTCGCTTTTGTGTGAACTAACGAGAATAATTGTACCAGCACAGGAGGAGGACCGTTAAAACGAAACTGGTGTGGATGCGATTTTTACCAATCCAGCAACAACTTACAGCTCGTTTGATGGCCTGTGTGAACGATTGTGGTTGCAATATGTTGCAAACTGTTTGGCTGATTGGCACCTACTAAATTCAGCTAAATTTTAACTGCTGCTCCAGTATACAATTGCTTAACTACTTGGATAAAAAATAACAATGAACGGATGGAAATGAGCAAAAGGCGTAGATCACCATTTGCTAGAAAAATTTCAGCGCATAATCTTGCCAACCGGTGAGGAGAAAGTGAGTCTTTCAAGAAAGCCTTATGCTCTTTCTCCCCTATAATGTCCGCTAACACTGGTCTTATCTGTGGTGTTGCTCACGATCCCTTGAATTTCAGCCCAAATGAACCCTGAAACGACCCTAGCACTACGCTTATGGTTGGACAACCAAATGAGAAGATATTTATTCATTTCTTAATTGTATACCTCGTTCGCATCAGTCTGTATGCAGCCACGTAATCGATTTAACATGGGTGATCCTGAAGAGACCACAAGAGCATTACCGAAGATGGAACAGATTCTTTTCCACCGAAAGAAGCAAAGCCGTGAGATCTGGGAACTAACCAACCCAATTTGATCGCACGCATTACAGTAATAGATGGAGAATGGTAATTTCCACCCAGAAACTTGAGGACTTCTCACTTTAAGAATGCAGCCATTAGGCGACCTGGCAGTTTTACACGAAAGAAGGGTAAAACCGATGAAATCTTTCTCTCCTTCAAGTTGATCGAAAGAACACGGTCACATTCAGCTCACTCATTCACTCAACCGTGCGGCTGGTAACAAAAGGATTGACTTTGAGTTTTCCATCACCAAACTGATCAGGTCGTTCATCACTCCGTGGGTTCATATTTGGTAACAAAACGGGCTGTTAATGGGCTTACTTAATTCCGAATAGGGTAACTCCGTCAACGACTGGCAGGTTTCCACTTTACTTCCATAGAAACTGCGGTTTTATTTGGATGGTTGTGGACGGGAGGTAATAACACCACATTCAGTTGCAACCAGAAAATATGATCGTCTTTCATATTATTAAAATGTTTCATATTTTGGATAGCCACCTCTACCAGAACGCACTTTAGACGAATTCCTGAGGCTCCAGTCTTTAGTTTATGATGATATGGTGTAAACATTCACGTTCCCGGGTTTTTTATTGGGAGACTACATCAATCAACTCACAGTGCCTGGAATTAATGCTACTAAGCTTCCTATCATGACGTCGGTCCTGTCCCGGCAGCCGCGTCAAAAACTTATTCAGAGTCTAAACCCCATCATCCTAAAAGGACGCAATGGTCTGTTTTAAAGGTATCGTCATATATCTCCAACTATTCGCCGTTTATATACATCGAGATTTATCGTCAGGGACGACTTCCGCGAAAAACTACAGTCGGTAGTGAGTAGAGATTTCGTGGGTAACTGAAAAAGCCAGGTAGACAGATACACTGATGAAAGACTGACGCAATTAGTATTGATAATCTTCTCCTCATCTTTATCAGCATCACGGTTATCAGCATCTGAAGAGCAGCAGCACGAACAACAGTCTGCTTCTAAAATTCCGCCAGAATTCACCCTTAGGTATGTCAGTCGGTTAAGAATGCCCGAGGATTTTCTCAGCTATTTACATGACTATTACTCCAGTTAACTGAGGCACACGTAGATAACGAAGGTTTTCTTCGGTACCACGAAGCTCAATGATAAACCCCGTGCTACACGCAAGTTCGGCGGTGAATGCTGATGTTGGTAGTACCAGAGAGACCAAGCGTCTGGTGCTGAAGGACGGACAAAAAATTCATCCACAATCTGTGAAACACCTGGGATCATTCCAGGCAGAATGTCTAGCGGAAATCCAATTTACACGGACGATGTGCAGCGGACTATGAGACGATCTCTGTCGTTTCAGCTGACTCTGTCTATAGTTGGGAAAATTTTCGGACCGTATGAAATCTAGGCTTACCAAAGCTGTACCAATTGGTTTGCATGAACACGTATTTAACTCAACATGTTGGCTCATTTGTCCAAAGTGACCTCATTCGATTATCTGCATGCAGATCTCCAAATCTGATACACATAGACCGCTATGAGAGCATCCTCACATCTGAGCGTCACTGACAGATCGATCTGTGCACACCAGCTCAATGAGTGGTGGCACTTTACATCCCCTCGCTTGTGTTCACCAGCCACAGACAACTGACTTTCATCGCGGAGCTCATTCGCCATTTATTCTCATAAAAAAACAAAATCGTACGGTGAGGTTTCAGAAAAAGGACACCTTTGTACATCAGAAAGAAACCACTCAGCCTTTGTACCATTTGCTTTTTTGTGAGGAAGGGGGAATCCAAATTGTATTCGTCAATACAGTTCCTTTTTTCATACAACAGACACTTTCATCTTCATACATTTAAGGAAGTTCTGTCTGGAAGATTTACTATTACTAATGTCACAAACTCTATACTACTATCATCCGTTAAGTAATACTTATGATTCTTGAGTTTTCCTTCCTCCTGAACAGAGACCCTCATTCATGATAGATATCGAAATTAAACGTGAAAACCGTATGTGATTAGCATTCGGAGGAATATGAGATTATTTTAAAAATTCAGCTCAAAATTTGACGTCCAACACTTGGTCCTGGAAGTTTTTTCTGAAGTTCTATTTCACATTTTCCTTACATTTGTGTTTCAAGTGTGGGCTCAGAGGGAGCTTTCAAATCTTATGAGCTTACCAGCCAATCACTGAGTGAGAAAAATGCGCACTGACTGGAAAAGTATCCAGAATAAACCAATGTGACATACGGCTATGTATTACCTGTTATGTTTGAAAAATCATTACATCTTGTGTATCATGTCATAAAGTCAGTTCGGGTTTGGTGCGCGAGACTACTTGCCGTAGAGTTCCTGGTTCGAACCTAACCCTGACTTTTCGACTTCCACTGAGTGGGCTCGGGCCACCCAGCCATACGTCAGCCCTCGTGCTGTATTCAGCTACCATAATGGTATTGTTTTGTTTGATATAAGGACAAAGATTGTTTGTAAATCTTTTTCTGTAATCAATAATCATACTGGACCAACAAAATATGACAGTATATTGGTAGTTCCGGTAGACTCATTAACTGTTGGCTAGTTCACCTACCTTGCCGATTGCCCACTGAAAATATCTGCTGGCGTGGGGAAGAAACGTTTGCGAACCAGCTGGCAAGCTCATCGAAAAAGAGGACTAGTAACACTAGACCCAGGCTGCCGACTGAGGGAATTCCCTGTGATATATTGGTAGCCTTGGTTGTTACAGAGTTCAGTGGTGGCTCACTTTAAAGCCGAATTCACTTCATGACTCACGTGATGTGGCCTTTAGCCAACAACCTTCCGACCTGCTGCTGTGGAATTCCCTGGCTCTGTTTTAATAGGCGCCTGGCTGAGGAAGAGTTGAAAAAATGTAGCATCCCCTTAGAATAACAATACTCTTTAGGTTGTTGGAAACTCTTCAACAGCCCCGACCGGTTTTGCCCTTGAAGCTCATCAGTCAGACCCAGTCTTCAAGTTTTCATCAACTTGACGTTATACTTAAGTTTTATTAACTTCGTGAACTACACCCATTTTGCTTTCTTTAAACGGGATACTCAACGGAATCAAAGTTGAAACTCTCACTTCTGATATTCTGGTGAGATCCAACTGATATGCAAATGAGAGTATTTATTGAAAGGTATTCTACTGTTTATGTAATCCTAAATGACAGGAAAGATATCTGACAGTGTACGAGACCAGTTAACCAATGGCGAACTAAAAGCTACTGTTTACTATAGACGGAAAGACGTTCGTCGTAGACAGAATAATGAAAACTTTTCAGATGGGATTATGAAAACACGAACTGTTCTACGCATTTCAGTCGCTTCTTCCAACCTTAATAAACTGTTTCAAGCAGAATTCACCTGCTCTGAGGCAGGTAGCAACTGTGACGTTTGGTCTTCAAATCCATAAGTACGTGAGGTCTTGGATAAAATCAGGTGCACCTTAAATGACTCGCTTTTTACCGTCTAGGTTTTTCATGTATTGTCTTAGAACAATACTCCTTCTGATAAGCTAAAAACCCGGCTAATGCAGTGGCAAAAACAAGATTTTAAACCAATGACCTGAACTATGCACTAGGTCAGTCTCCACAGCTGCAGAAGGGTCTTTTATCGGGAATGGTCTCTCTTCGGAGGTTGCAGACGGACAAAGCTACTGTTATCTCCCAAAGAAGGCGATCTCTTTCAGGCGGGGCTTCTTCGAGCGTACGGTATACCGAGTTATGCACTGTGCTTTAGTGAAATATGTCTTTTCACAAAAATTTGAATGAATATACTCTCGATTAAAGCAAACTTCGTTAAGTTCCCGTGTGAATGTGAGCTCCAGTGGACTGACATGAGTGATGAAACCACCCAATTCAGCGGTGAGCAGAAAGATTAAGTAACGTTTCAGGAAAAATCACCTCTTTTAAGACACATAAGTAATGATTTGCTGGTCACTGACCAGATCATAAGCGATAAAAAAGGAAGTCTAGTGTCCAAAAAACCGAATAGCACTTTACGGAAACTGACCTCAAGACCGAAGGACAAACAAGACACAACCAAGATGAACAATGTGATATACCTAATCAACCGCAATAACAACAAGCTCGATGCTGGACAAACTGGGAGGGAATTATGCACACAAAGAAATAAACACAACGCGGTAGTCAGAAGACATGACCCCCTATCCTTGATATCCACAAATGAAGATTCCATCTGGAAAACGCAAAAATCTTGGCATAGGGAGACACGAGACATGGAAGGGAATTTCAGAAAGCATGGCATAGCACGATGGATTCGACCAACTGATGCATTGAACTAGACCAAATTTAGGCATCACTACATGCAAAAGATCAATGTCTCAATCGGAATACTCATAGGATCGAATGTTTTATTAGCAATGCCAGGAACAAGAAACGCCTTGGAATCAGATCAAACTAGGTCACAAACTAGGACCCAGAGAGGTAATGGACGGAGGTCGCTCCAGAACCTACCAGATTGCGAGTGTGGGGGAAGCCAAGCTCAAAGGTCGCGTGGTCATCGATCAAAAGAGACACAGGATAACAGAGCAACCAATGTAACCGCCCGACCGAACAACCAGTTATGATCTAAGGTCAGCCCCGGCTATCAGCATGTATATTAACACACACGCAACACTATTCGACGCACAACCATCGACCCATTGCTACGATCCAATACGCTCCCTAAAAATGCGCTGAAGTTTGCACTCAATTTGTCCAGCTTAGCGAGCAAACCAACGACCACATCAATTCCTTTTAGTAGATACTGGTGACATGAGCAACTAAATTTGGCTAAAAACAGACAGTCCCACGGATTCAAAAGTTGAAGTTCGATTCTTTTTTTAAGAAAAAATTCAATTCTGAAGCACCATAAAAGCAATTCAGCGGACATAACCAGTATGGGTGTGGGGCAACAAAAAACAAATGAATAAACGAATCTCAGAAGAACGGAAATGGAACGGGGAACAGCTTTGCCTGTCTCCGTTTTACACCTCATAAAACAAGTAACTGTTTCTGTAGAAATGGGTTAACTTGAGCTCTGAAATGTCCAATAAATAGGGAGCTTTTTTACCAAACCTTACACAGTTGGGTACTTTTCACATTGAGCCGGACGAGTACACGTGGAAAAGTTCTCTAGCAACAAAGCTACTTTTAAGAAAATGTAACCTACGGATTTTAAAAATTTATTCAGATAAAATGTGCGTCCGGGATAATCGTTTTTACTGAACTGAAAATAACAAACAGCTATCAGCCAAGCAGTTAATTTCTGTGCGAAGATCCCTAGAGCAACGGCCATAAAAGGGCCTCCTGTGATTGAGTTGGTGAGTAGAGAGACTCTTTAATCAAAGTCCCATGTTCTAACTGTCCAAACCACGCGTCTACCGACCAGTTTACATGGTTGATGAATATTATTTAGCCGTGAAACCAGGTTCAAATCAGCATGCATCTTGTTCCCGTGACCACTGGCAAATAGTTTTAATACTTTATCTGAGTTCTGATTGAGGACGAAATGGTGAATAGTTCGCGGACCCGGATTTAACCAAATGCTCTAACAGGAAGGTGATTGGATCCCGACAAGCGGGCTATCTGTCACTAGTCAGATGATTGTCTGAACAAGTCAACAGCCGGTTTCAACGAAGCTTCACAGTAGGAATCTGCATTCTACCACACTTCATAGCTAGCACGAATGAAATGTAAACAAAGATGAGGGTGGATTTTGATCCGTTTTATGGTAACCTATTACAGGTCTAGCAAAATAGTAACCCTTTGAAAAGCCAAAGTTTTCACAGTGAAATTGCCATAGGACTTGAACATCTTAGACACTCGTTTTTCAACTTATCTGAAAATTCCGCATTCAAAACATAATACTAATCGCTGAAACAATCTGGCTAAATCGTTCAGTGTGGTATGTCGAATGCCATCAAATCATTTCGAGGCCGTCCGACAAAATACGCTGCCAATAGCCGAACGAGTGTATCGCAAGATGCATTTCATTGGAGCCCTTACATTATTTGTATGTATTTGCCTGATGAGACCATATGGAAATTGTATGATTACAACGTAAGTGTTCTAAGTCGTAATTAACGTTTTTTGAATGTTGTCTGGAATTCTTCCCAACCTTCTTCAACAAGTTGTTTGGTTAAAACACCTAATTTTACTTACCGTGGATTAACTTGACTCCACAGAAAGGATTTTTGGGGAGTTTGAGGTTTTATTAATTCCTTTTGTTTGAGGAATACTGGCAAATCATTTTGTAGAAAAATTTTAAAAGGTGAGTCAAATTATCTAAAAAAAACAAATGGAAGAATTCCAGTGGTAACTTGAATATCCCGTAACGCACACACATATTATCACGACTTCCGTTCATTTAAACATTAGGGTTTATCTTTTTAGTCTCGTCTACACACATCTGCTGTACAAAAATGCGGCCGAATTTTCCGACGGTTCAGAAAATTTAATTAATGTGAGGTAGCCACCATTCAAAAAGTAATCCATTGATTTGCGAAGAAGCAGACCAGGAAGATATCTCGCTTTAATAACTTAAAAGCGTTAGCCGACGTTGTTGTGAACATATACTGTCTGGAGTAGTTGAACAGTGAGACTATATTCGGTGGTTTTTCCGGAGGCAATGAATCTTACTCATTCAGTCGATCCATATATAGCACTGACTGAATTCAACCACCCTGTACCGGAGAACAAGGATCTCCGTTAACAAAACAAATCGCAGAGAAGACAACCTCAAACGAGCAACAGTAACGAAAAGTTTGAGAATTTCGCTACTCTGGAGGCAACGATGAAGAAATAAAACCAGATTTTTTCAGAGGTACCAATGGGAGTCTGTGAGTGGCCTACACCACGAACTACGTCACCGTGATTTCCCGGGTTAACTTGAAAACCTATGAGTTACGGGATTTTTAAAGCCGGTGTAACTTTACGACGGGAAGAATGAAACAAAAGGCAAATGTAAAAGAACCGAGGTTCATGAAAATTCCGTGAAGTTTAGAGCAGAAAGTCGCGTCTAATGTGTGAAAAGACGCGATCTAGGAAACAAAAGACTGATCGGACAAGAGACTCTTCTGAGGTTTACACAGATTAGTGTCCAAGTGGAATATAAGCCTACGATATTCTTTTTAGTGACATCGCCACCAATGGTAACTAGAACCCACGATCCGATTAGTAGTTAGAATGCCTAACGAGCCACGAGCGGCTTATCAGCGTTGTGATTTACTCGCATTGAAACAGGATAGAGAACCAATCATCGTTCAGTCAAGAAGTCCACATCACGTGGTCACGTATTGATTTAACGGCTCTTGGAGTGACGGCTTTTCAGATGGAAATTTCAATTGTCTTGGGAAATCACTCTTCTGCTGAACTACTTATAGATTACTGGTAACGTCAGGAGAATTGATACCGTGCCCCCTCCCGTTTTTTTCAGCTTACGGGATGAAATCTCACTTGAAAAAAAACATACGGGCCAGGTTGATGCGTCAAATACTTCAGCTTCTTCCCTGCGCAGATGTGCCTTTTATTTTTTTTTCTCTCAAAAAAATGCCAGATAAACAGAGTCTTGTGCGCTGGTACGATTTGCCACGTCAGCCACGTGATTTTATTGGCCAAGCGAAACACGCAATCGAGCCAGTAGTTTGAAATACGGACATGGAGTTGCTTTTGCCCTCCCTAACATACCACGTACACACTCGATTTCGCAAGCACATTTTGATCGTGAAAGAAATAGGTAGACGGATGCTAATGATAGTCCTGTTAACTAAAACAAATCAAGTTGGGTTAGCTGCGAAGAGCGTGCCCTACAGTGCATTCCGCCAGCTGCGGTTTTTTATATCAGACTGGATAGGAATAGTTCCATACAGAGCACCAGGTTTTTCATTTTGTTTTAGGCACACTCCCACACCTTTCAAATGAGATTTCATCCTGTTAGTGGGGCCAACCTATTCTGAAAAACCGAGAGGCGCAGTAGAGCTGTTTCATCCTTATTGGGAATCATCAACAGTGCGCACCTCACAAAACTTCAGTGGGGAGTCCCGAACCCTAGATCTCCCGGCCACTGGCTGAACACGAGCAGCTGAACAGCAGTGAGATTAGCTCTCACTACCAACGCTCCTATACGTCCACATTCAGCTTCAAAGATTTACTTGGTGTGTTGCGGAGACAAGCATTTAAAGCAGGGGTTTCTCGTAGCTCAGATTGGGAAAATACTTAAGGAATAATCAGCTTCAGTTTATCGGTTTTGTTAGGAATATTCCACTTGCTGAAATTCACCTACCTTGGTACTTTTCAGCATCGGAATGAAAATAGGCTTATCATTTCTCCGAGATTTTTTCATAAGTTTACACTACGGGGTGGTGTGTTTAAGTGTTGGAGTTCGGATGGGTTACAAGAAACTCCAGTGTGGAACACAGGTTTTACCACAAAAATTGCACCGAATTTGAATTTCTAGCAGCAAAAAAATTATAAAAACCCTGTATTAGGCTTCAACTATTCGATGCTTCATAGAAAAATCTTTGCTAGGAGGAGAAAACCATGAGTTTGGCTTTATCGTAACGGGACAGAACTAGAAAATCGAGGTGAAACACGTTTTAGGTTCGGAGTCGGTTTACCCTCCTGTTGGCACCTTTTCACATATTAGACCCATCTTGATGTGTTTGGAACTTCACTGACTTTTCATACCTAGTCCCACCACATCCTCAAGTCGACTCTTGTTTGTTCACAACAGCATATTTATTCGTTTCTTACGTGCCTTTTGCCTTACCCAATTTGTACTAAACAAACTAAATATAAAAACCATAGATCACTGAGTAAAATAGCACAAGTTACATAACCTTTAGTTGACCGTTCAAAAATCTTTTTGTCCCCAGTTCTTGTCTCAAGTTATTTGATGTGAAACGGTCTGCAGACGGGCCGGCAGCCTCGAACGAAATTTCTCGGGGGGCACCTTGAACAAATTCGTGCATCCTAGTTGTGAACATTTCCTGTCCTGACCTCATATTTGTGTAAAACCGGAATTTCGTGTCTGCCTCATTTAAACCTAACAACAGACTTTAGCTGGCAAAGTAGGACGAATGAAGAGAGTGATGCTCTCCCCCGGAGCACAAAATATTCGGTAAATTGTGGATAGTCGGGGGAAACAAAAACTGGACACGCAAACTCAGGCTTTCACACGTCTTCGTGATACACTGAGTATTTTCTTCATCAAAATATCTGTGCATATGCAATTCACACATACGATTTGGTTTTATGTCATGCACAATCGAACCAAACGTAGAAACAGTCATAATTCATCAGAACAATTTTCCACATGAAAATGCCGATTGCATTATTTTGTAGTATGGGGGGTTTGGACGTGATACTGATCAATTTACAGCGGACGAGAATGAGTAAGTGGATTAAGAATCACTACCCTAGCGTAGTAACGCAATAAAACTGTATGAGATAACTCCGTCCCGCAGAACAGAATCAATCTGACATTATCCAGGAGCGCTCTGTCCTCCAGTTTAACAGTTCTTGAAATCTGACCCTCTCATTGGATCCAATGAGGATGAAGATTAAAATATCCAGTGCAGTGTAAAAGACTTGGGTTGGATGGAATAACGCAAATTTAAGGTAGCAAGTTTTATCGATCGGCGTCTTGGCCACCGCAGGGGACATTTCTTGTAACTCCGATTATTTCACTCATAAAGAAGATCACTCGCAATGGCAGAAACTTAGGTTATCTTATTCCACCAACTCAACGTTGTTTTAATGGACGGCTTTTAGTAGAGTTTTATACTGGGGAGATGCGGCATCAGATTGAAATTTAAAGGAACGGACGGATGATGCCAGTACTTCAATGATAAACGTCTACTGTTGAGCCATCAGCTTTAGGCCGGCTGATGGCCTCCCACAGGGCCCTAGACGTTCACCCGTCTATCTTATTCTTTCTGGTCAACATCGGCGCCAGAGGATTGCGTGTGGCACCACATTCGACCGGGCGCAAACCGTCGTGGCTCTCCTGCTGTGCGTAGGCTTCCGGTAAGTTGACCAATGGTGATCGGCTAAGCCAATACAGAGAACCATCTTACCAAGCTACAGTATGGAGTCTCGAATGGGCGAATACCCTCTAAGTGGTTTGAAAATGTAGCCTTTTGGCTACGGGTTGATCAAGGCTAGCGAGGCAGACGGAACAGAACAGCAGTCAATGGCTGCATCATCGAGGAAACTAATTAGAGCATCGTAAAATGCATTCACAAGCATTGTTTGTGGGAAACTTTTAAAAGTTTAGAGATTATTAACGAAAAAGGCTCCATACTAATGAGAACGCTTTGGTTCATAGTCCCGCTACTGTATATCACGTGCCCGGTACGGAGCAGCAATTCTTGGCAACTCATGTGAAAATGAATGCGTCAGGATATCCCGCAAAGGTAACCAGCTAGATCTGATATTTGTGACGGGTTTCTGTGCTAATATCATTTATAAATACTGGGATGTGCTGACTGAACACAGTGATTGAAAATGGTTAGAATCATGTAGCATGCAGCAGAACATAGAGTTGTAGGACACGCTGGGAATGCGCCCACCTGATGAGCCCCAACAAGGACGAAACCGATTATGGGCTGTCGAAGGGTTTTCAGCAACCCTATGAGCAGCGTGTTAGGTCGAGCTAACAACATATGGCGATGTCTCGAATATCGTACCAACTGAAACGTGAGATGGCCTGGTGCAGCACACTCACTTGAAGCGGACCGTCATAAACGATACAGTCAGCTGGATTAAGCTGTGTCTCCCTTAAAAACCTAATTCGTAGGCAGTTGAGAGTATTTGTCGAACTCTGTCCAAGTCGGGTTCAGATATGGTATACAGTTGACGGAAGCTCGGGCACTACGCCACAGAAAGATCAAAACCTGTATTTTTTGTCGAAGAATCTTCAGCAACCTCATGAGTAGTGTGTTTCCTCAAGACGATTAGCATCATGATATTCAGTTTCATAGACAGATGAATATAGCATCTTCTTGTAACTCCTTTTTCCAAAAACAAATTTGTGTCAATGAACCTCCCATTAGGAGCATTTAGTATGGTAAACATAGTGCTCTCCATCTGAAAGACCATCCTGCACAGAGGACAGTCTGACTAATTATTGCTTCCGGTTGTAATTTGTCGCTCAGTGATCATTGACGTGTTTAAAATCGGCACTCAACAAACGAAGCTATTTATCCATCGTTTCAGGTTGATGGACAGTTTGCTCCTGCAAGCTCAACAATTGCATCCGGCTGATATATGCTGACTAAGTTACCTCCGTCGACTGTTTCAAAGCTGGCATTCGAGATAATTTCATAAATCAGTCGAACTGAGGGCTGCGGTTCCTATCTGAACACACCAGAGTGAGTAGGAAACTGCACACACGAAATGTGATGGAGGCTACCACTGGAAGTTGTTGGGATAAAGCTTAAATAAACCTTGTCTTCGTACTTCAAAACAAGAAAATATCACAAAAGCTGATGAAAATCTACATTAGTCATTTGTGTTCTTACTTAAGCTTGGAGAGACTCAGCGGTAAAAGATGATAAGGAAGCAAAACCTTGTTTCATCATTATCGTCACTGACAGAATAACACCCACATCCAACATTGATGCTTCGCTGCCGTACAGTCACAATCTATTTGAAAGCCTTATCGTGAAGAAAAGAATAAAGGTGGACCGGGAACGGACTTGGTGCTAGCCCACCACAATCATTCCGAGGTCCCTTCACCTCCAGACACTTATTCAGGCAATCCGAAAAGAAACTGACAACAAGAACGCCACTGACATCGATTAGCAGCCATATCTTGCAGCCTCTCCAACCAGGCACAGTGGGAATAACGCGGTCCACATCCTAGGAGATGAGTCGTACAGACAACACCCAAACTTTTCATAATATCTTACATACACCTCTGCCAGGTTAATGGTTGACTATCTGTCTGCTCACGTTTTTGTGAATAGGGTAAAATAATTCATTCTCAATTGTATTTGCATAGCTAGACTTGTCAGTGCTTAACCCAAATTCACGGGTAGTACAAGTTGCTTACAACTACTTGCCGAGCTGCGGGTTGCGTAATCGAAGCTCAACTGCCTGAAATCGTTATGAACCTGTATATTCGCAATGCATTTAGAGCGCTGTTCCACGACTGAGTGGATTGTCGTCTGCTTCACTGCTTGGTAGACTTTTCGTCAAATGACTGAAAAACGATACTCCACACTAACACCTTGGAGTGGACACAGAAGCTGGAAGTGAATGTGAACGCAGCAGAAATGTTTGAAGAGCTCGTAGTTTTAATTATAATACTAATAATGGTTTAGCTGTAACACCCTTTCAGAGCGTAGGTACCGTGCCACCCGAAGGAAGCGGGAGGGCTGAGATATTGCCAGGTTAACCAAGCCTAGAGAGGAGCAGTTGAGATGCGGAGGTTGGGTTCGAACCACGGACCTTCCGGTCGGTAAACTTGCGCTCAACCACTGAATACACCGATTCAGCTTTAGTATCATACACTGATATCGTGTGCTGACAAAAAACGGCAACCACCATTCTTTCAGTCAGTCCATGTACCATTCAGGATTACCACAGCTTTTCCGTTTGGTGTCCGGCATTGTACAATCTAAACCTTGTTTTTGTCGCAACGAATTTTTGCCCAACCCTATGCAGATGGAATCTGTGTAGTTCAGTGAGTGGATGATAGTTTAATTTGAATGAAATTGAAATTGAAAGCATTTAACCTGCCCGTTTTTACTGCCACGCTCAATGTTTACATCTAAAAATGCTTGACGTAAAGGCAACTGGATACTTGGAGTCACATTCGAGTAGGCTACACAGTGAGTCTTCTTATCGTTAGTCAAGTGTACGCCATTTGAGACACCGCAACTACTCAGAATATCCACCATCGAGAAAAGTAAACGAAAAACCCTCGTTTATGATTTTCTTCAACTGAATGTGCGAAACCGGTCGTTGGCTGTCGAAGAGTAGTTTCCTTTATGAAAATATACTGCGATATCTCGAATCTCGTACACAGTGAAACATGAAGTGACTTTGTGCGGCACATTAGGTTGAAGAATAACATAAACGAAAGATCCAGTTGAGTCTTTCGTGAAAACCAAATTGATTTGCAAATTAATGTATTCATCAGTCCAATTTGGGTTCAAGTATAACATAGGGCTGACGGAAACTCGGGGACTGCGCCTACCTGATAAGCCCCAAGAAGGGCGAAACCGGTCTTGGGCTGTCGAAGGGTTTTTCAGCGACCTTGTGAGTAGTTTTCTTTATGAACAATAAACCTTGCAACGGGACTCGACAACGGTGACCTGAGAGAGACGTCTTTTAAGGCGCTTCTGTTTGTTCATCATGCGAACAGTCCAAAAAGCAGAGTGCATCTGTGAATCGCAAGTGACAATGTAGGTCGGTGTATCATCTTATCTTACGACATGGGCACCCTGACACATCCTTCCCACCACCAATATGTCCCTAAATACCATTCAATATACACCTTGGCGCCACCTTTTTCCTGGAACCCACCGGAAAAAAAACGTAGAACTTGGATTCCTTGAGGTCAGAATCATTTCCATTTTATTGTCTGAGACTGAGACAAATCTCCGTTACACGGATCTCATTGTGGCTATGTCCGCAGTTGCATCCTTCAACTTTAGCTACACTGTACTGCATTCTTTTTAGTTTGAACTTGAACTATTCTCAACGGAGATCCCGCCCCGCAACTGAATCCAATCCATGCTGAAAAGCCGAGGAGTACTGTACAGCTGTTTCTTCCTTATTGGGAATCATCAGCAGTATGCATCTCACAAAGCTCCGGTGAGGACGTAATTCACTACTCATAAGGTTGCTGAAAACCTTTCAACAGCCCACGACCGATCTCGCTCCTCTTGGGGTCCATCAGGTAAGCCCAGAGTTTCCTTTAACATTACAAACGAGAGATCCAGCTGGGTCCCAGGTGAGTCTCTCGTCAAAACCAAATTGGTATGCAAATGCGTTTATAAGTAGAACTCCAGTATGAAGTTTCGAACCCACGACCTCCAGGCTAGCAGTTCGTTCACGAGCGGCTGGTCAGCAATGTGACTAACTCCTGCTGACTCGTAGACAGGATAAAACACACTTATCCTTCACTTACGGAGTCTACATCACTTGACCCCCTTTGAATGACGATTTCGCGGCTGGAAGTTTAACTAGTCGTGTGAATTCCTCCCTCTTCAGAGCTACTCAATGTTTGTTGTTAGTGCAAGACTTATGGATTCTCAACTGAGACTTCACTGCGCAAATGGGATCAGTCTGTGCTGAAAAGCCTAGAAGCGGTTTCCTTGTTGTGGGTCCACTCAACTCTGCACTGACGATGTCACCTCGACTGGTAATGAAACGTTTGAAATTCAACTGCAAAGCTCGGTGAACAGACCAACAACCAAGCAGTGCACCCAAGTTACCTATATTCCCCAACACTGCCAATCTGTTTCCTCCTTGTTGGGAGATTCCGAATACCCCGAAGTGTTCGACTTATACACTCATCGGCATGCCATAGAAGCAGGATAGTTTTCTGTTCCGCTTGTTTGTCAGTAGACAGTGAGGTTATTATCGAAGTGTGTGAACAGTAGTAGGATGTGATCTTCGACTTATACACTCACCTGCATACCAATTTAGTTTTGACGGGAGACTCACCTGGACTGCAGCCGATTCTTTCATTTATGGTGTTCCCAATCAACTGAATTTGCTGCACCAGGTCGCCTCGTGGTTCAGTTGGCACGATTTTCGAGATAACGCAATACATTGTTTAGAATTAATACGCTTTCCATAAGGCTGCTGAAAACTCTTCGACAGCCCAGGACCAGTTTCGCCTTTGTTGGGACTCACCAGGTAGGCGCAGTCCCCGAGTTTATGTTCTTATGTTCTATTGGAACCCAAATTGCACGAAATTCGACTTACACACTCATCTGCATAACAAGACGGGAGACTCAACTGGAACGTAGCTGAATGTCTCATCTATGGCTTGAGCTGGCCAGCAGCAGTCCAACAGATTTTACCGTTCACGAGTATTTTTTGCGTACGTTAGATTATGTAAAGGCTTTTTACTGAAAGTTACTCAGCTCTTGCATGATGATCCTTCCAAAGCCGCGTCAACATCGTGTACAACTTCGCCAAGCAAGCTACTGTCCGGTGGCGTATCCCCTCATAGAAACAGTATGGTTTCCCGCTCCTCTTGTTTGTCCGTAAACAGTGGGATTGTTACAACCCGCTCGCCTTAGAGAACCCCCTTATTGATGTGTCAGCTCTAAATTCATCCATCTTCAACTTGCACTTATACGCATTCGTTAACTTTATTTTCAACTACTCGTACCTTGTTGCTTCGCTTGACTTGAGCAGAACTTGTCATGAGAATGGCTAGTAAACACGATTCTACGAGCACGTAAGTCTTTTAAACAGGCTTTGAAGTTGACATATACATTATTTTCAAATTACGATGCGGTGAATGGTGGACGTTAACCGAATTCTAAATGAAAAGCAACGTAAACGGGAAAGACTCAGTTGTATTTCAGTCGCTCATCTCGTTGAGAACAAACTGGTTTCCCACGTTCTATTGGACCCTAACAAGGACGAAACCAGAAATAGGCTGTCGAAAAGTTTTCGACAAACTTATGAGTAGTAAGTTACGTGTAAAAAACATTGAGATATCTCGAATATCGTACCAACTGAAACAAGAGTTCGCAAGGTGCGACACATTCAGTTGAACGAGGCCAATATAAACGAGAGATTCAGCTGGATTCAGCTGAGTCTTCTATCAAAACGAAATTCTTGTGAAAATGACAGTATCTGTCGAATTCTGTCCAATTTAGGTTCAGATAGAATAAAAAGTTGACCGAAACTCGGGGACCACGCCTACATGATGAACCCTAAGGGGAGAGGAAGCAACTGTGGGATGTCGAAGAATTCTCAAAAAACCTATGAATAATGTTTTACCCACATAGAATGTATTGAGATAACTGAAACATGACTTTATTTCGCAACTTTCTCACAATTTGGTTCTCATACTGTTTGTAAAAACACGTGGACTGTCGAACGGTTCTCAAGAAAATATATTTCGCTATCTCAAATATCGTGCCAACTGAAAAGTGGAGCGGCCTATTTCACAGTGTATTCAGATAAGGACCATCATATACGAGAAGTGCATTTTGGTCTCCCGTTAACACCAATGGAATTCGCAAGTTAGTGCTTTTCGTGAAGTGCATAAATTTTAGCGTTCAAGCAGAACTTAAGGCCGATGGAAGCTCGGCCAGTACTCTCACCTGCCATACCCTCAGAAAGCTATATCACGGTTGCAAAGTTATTCTACTTATTCTTGCCAAAACAAGATAGACGCACTAAAAACCTTTTCACAATCCGAACACTCCATGAATGGTGTATTCATCAGCCGTGATACCAGAGTTGTTTGAAAACTTGACACGGTAAATAAGATTTCTGAGAAATTCACAAAAAGCCGAAAAGCCGTCGTAAAATAAACTCATAAGTTTCTTGTTTCTCGCTTCATAAACTTTGAATGAACTCCGTATTATAATGGAATTCGTTCAGAAGCAAACCGGTTGTCAGCGCACAACCCCGTTGTAGCGTTCACCAGGTTGCTCAGGAGAACGTCATTCAGTAGCAGTTGCTTTTCTAATTGACATATGCAGGCGTTCCTGTTGAGAATCTTCAGCAGTGCGAGTCACATGAATATATGGGAGGATTTGAACGCGCGACCTTACGGTTAACAGTTAAACGCTGCATTTTAATGCACTACTCCGCCAAACTACAAGTTACATGAGCCTTCAGTCTGAGAATTTGTTCCTCGAAGAGCCATTCAGCACTTGAGTACGCAGTGCGGCCTGCGTGACAATCTAAATGTGAGTGAATCACTCAGTTCATCAGCTAGTTGAAAACAAATGGTGCAGGATTCAGCCGTACCACTCAGAAGGTCACGAGATTCATGAGATGTGCACTGATGGTGATTCCAAACAAGGATCGATCAACGGTACGAGGCTTTTAAGCATATATTGATTTTAATCTGAGGGTGTAATCTCTGCAATAGTTTCAAGATATGTTCATATTATCGAGATGTGCAATCACCCCTCGCATGCAATGCATAACAAGTCATGACAAAAATACTGAACGCATTGCGTCTAGTTGTGCCGCTTAGTCAGGGTGATAGATTAGTCAACGTTATTGCAAAGACTCTGATTTTTACGCTATCCCAACAACAATTCCGCATCATCAAAAAGTGCTTCGTTCTCCAAAGTTTAGTCTGACAAGAGTTCCCCTGAGGACGTGAATCTCAAACATTCACCTTGAAGGAACAATGGTTTGTTTGGCATTTGCGTTGTGTGTATATCCATGTGGTAGTCTGAAAGTTTATCGTCTGGATCGCAAATTTTCTGCGACCTATTTTTATTCACCGTTTGGTTTGGGATAAACTGAATCGTCGCAGGCAGGTTAGATTGATAAAGATCACTAAACAAGACCACCGCTTCTACATGAATAGCGAACCATACCAAACCGTGAGAGAGAAGAATGCATCCTCACTGGAGGTTGACTGGTCAAAAAGAGTACGGAACGTCATGATCCACCGATACTCGTCTAACTGAGTAGACAACCAAGTTGACGACGTGCGACGGTAGGCTGTAAGGCTGAGATATAAAAGTCAGACCATTCTTGCATCCAAGTGAATGGACAGTCAATTAAGTTGATAGATCGCAGAACTTCAGTTTTAGCAGACATCAGTGAGCATCCAACTCAACTTTTCCAGGGTGCATCATGCTATTGTTTCAGCTTTCCCACAGTACTTACTTCCAGACGACTACCTCTCCAGGCGGAATTATTTAGCTTTGAAGATGTCTGGGTTGTACGCTTCTAAGGCACGTCGATCGGCTTCCAAATCTGTCGGACCCAATGACGGACTACGCAGACTGCGTGGAGACCGAGCTGCTCCATGTTGCCCTTCACTGAACTGAGCACACCATTGTGGTGTTTCTTGGTGATTTGTCGAGGTTCTCTGGATACCCACTTACAGAGCTAGACTGAGGATAATAGCTCCCCTGAAGAGAGCATTTACAGGATTCTGTCGACTCAGAGCATAAGAGCATAATCACAAAAGTCGCGCTCGTTCAATTTGTTACCTTTGCCGCTCGATAGTTTTGTAATTGTCATGCACTGTTTGTAATTCAGACGCGACTCCTTCGAGGCCCTGTCTACACCCATTCTCTCAAACTCCTCTTGTATATTTGGTTACAATTACTTCAAACTTGAGACTGAAAAAGTCCGGTACACCGGGGCACTGAAAACGCACTTAGTCCGTGCACGTTCAGGTACCCCAAAGTATTTCTCAATACTACGCTTACTGCATTTGATTTCAGTAGTCTGAAATTAATTGGAAATAGCACAGCAGCACCATCGGCGCTGGGAAACGCGGTGTCACGTGAAAGGCGACGGGGGGGGGAGCAGTTGACATGTTATCTTATTGGAATCGCTTTGCGAAAAATAAATTAGTGCGTAATGATGTTTCATTCAACGTACTTATCAGGCATTCCGCTCTTGATTAGCAGAGGATGGATGACCCATTCAAATGGTATCCTCGGGTGTGAGCCGTCGATAAACCTTGGAAGATATACTCCAAGCCAAACGCATTTGCCATCACACCCATACTAGAGAAAACTGATCAGATTCAGATATGCGACTGCAACAAATGAATGCGTTCATGCTGATCACAACAGGCGACTTGCGTTCAAACCATAGTTAACGTGCTGTCATGACTCCGCAATTTAAACACAGTGATTCGAAGAACTGCTTTAACAACAAGTCCCGTTTTCGTTAGCTTCATCAGTAACTTCACGGGCGATTAATCGCACCGTTAGCTAAACATAAATGTGTCCACCAATATGTATAACGCGCAGGTACAAGATGCCAGACATGGAATCATCATACGACCACGCATTCTCCTGCAGCAAACGGCTCACTTATCAAAAAGGCACACTGTTAATCGCGATGAAACACTACTTGTAAGGCCACTGTAGAATACTTTGACATATTCGGGAAAGCCCAAATGAGTAGCGCGCAAAAGCAAAAGCAAGAAATCGTGTATTCTTGAGATTTATTAATAAAATGCGGTACAACATGTATAAAATACGCAATAAAAGGGGTACAAACCTCGAATTATGGTGGTTTCCGTCCAAATTGTTGCACGAAGTAGTGCAAGTCCAAAGAAAGCCCGGATAAGACGGCAAATCGATCTGAATTAGCGACACGCCTGCGCACAACACGCGGTGGCGCAAATGGTAAAAAAGCGCGCGTAAACGATGGCCGACCAAATTGGTTCGACATGTCAAGGGTTAAAAAGTCCATGAGGGATTAAAAATGCATATCGAGTCTATGAGGTAGACGCAGTAAACAGCAGGCTCAGACAAGGGAAATGTTTGACCGGAGGAAAGGAAGTACAGCCAGTGAAGAATTGGTAATTGATATGGTGGCTGTTGATCTGTTCACCGGGCATGGCAATTGATGTTCAAACGTCTAGTCAGCATTTGAGGGGAAATTATCAGTGCTCTCTTGGGTGGGTAGTTCTTGATGACGTCTTCCAGAATGGTAACGAAACGTCTACAGATCAATTGCTAGATCAACAGCTACCTGATCAGTTACCACTGAATGCACCAGAGCTACGATTATTACAACACATTATCTACTAAAGAATACCATAAACGAAGATTCAGCTCGGATTTTGTTGATCTTCTGGCTACCAAGCGACCCCTGAAGAGAATGCAATTGCATGGAATGAGGAGAAAGGGCACAATAACGCCGATAGACCAACCGGTCACCAAGCCTTTCTGTTATGCTGGATTTAATAAGGTTTTCCAAATAATTGAAAACAAAACAAAATAGTAAAGCTCGAAACCTTCGGTCAGTGTTTATTATCCACTGGGTCGGAGGTCGGGTTTTTCACTTGTTTCCAGTCTCTGACGCACTCACCGATAGGTAAAACTGTTTGACTCAGTTGACCGAGCACCACTTTTTGCCTTCACCCTCCTCAAAAAGACATCATAAGTGTGTCTCGGTAGAACAGCTTGTTTGCATCAGGGATCCGATTGAAAAACTATTGATAGTGAGAGTTCTTACTTCCGAATAACCTCACACCCACACACATGTCAACTAACTTGAGAATGGCTACGGGAGACACTCATACCTTGAATTGTAAGTTAACCATGTGTGGATGTGCGTATTCATGCTTCTGTTTGGTATGTAGCGGACATTTCCGTGTTCTCTCAACCAACTTCACTTAATTTGTCTAGTACATCCGTGTTCACTAGATCACGCGACTCGTCTGCTCCGCAAGCACACAACTCACGTGACAAACCCTGTCCCGCTCGCAACCTTGACCGACAACAAGTCAGTCCCCGTGTTGTACGCCTCCGAACAATTCTATGTTTTATACACACGTCAAACCTTCCTATATATATATAGGAAGACACAACACAGTCAACACACACTCGCGCACGCGTACGCAGGGGGCATGGAGTCAGCCAAACGCTTCAAGGCCACGGACAATTATGGAACACGTGTAGCAGTGTGGAGAAAACACGTTCCCGCCGTCCGGACTTTCACCCAGGAACTCTCACGAGTTATCCACGAACGATAAGTCATCTTTTGACTTAGTTCATTGTTCGCACTGTATTAATTTATCATGGTACAACTAGTAACTGTAAACCACTATCTACCATAGTAAAAACTGTTATCAGTGCATTATACCTCATGAGTTATATTATGAGTATCAATCATCAAATAACTCAGAAGATATATGCACTAATAACAGTTTTTACTATGGTAGATAGTAGTTTACAGTTACCAGTTTTACCATGATAAATTAATACAGTTCGAACAAGGAAAACTAAGTGAGCCCCTCCCCCACACTATGCAAAAGGACGTGGGGCATTTTGTGCACGCAAGAAATTCTCATCCACGAGGATACCCTAGTTTCCGCTCGGGATACGCTAAAATTACCACCTAGACGCTTTAAAACTGGCTTGAGTGCACTTTAAACAGTACTCTTACAAAGTCTTCGGAATAATCGCGGATCATGGCGTATTTTGTTACACAGTCAAGCAGATGAACTTTCAAGCTGAAAAAGTAGATCCCCTACTGTGATAGATCCACAAGGGGGGAGCTCAACCAGACTACACGACATAAAATCACACAGTAGCTTGATTATGTACGGTCAATCGAAGCTTAGAAAAAGAGAACATCTGCGTATTGCTCAACCTATGCCTGGCCACGAAATCTAAATCCAACGGAGAATATTATGAACAGAAGACAGGAGCGTCAATAGGGTCGCCAATTTCAGGATTCATAGTAAAGATCGCAATGCAACAGTTGGAACGGGTTGTGCTCCACGAAATTAATCCGAAATTATGGATCTGCTACGTCGGTGGCGCTTTTGTCATCGTCGGGAAGAGCAAATTACCGCGAACAAGTCAGTTATCAAGCGTTCCAGACGACACCAAGAAGAATAAAAACATGAACTGACGACTTTGGACGTGCTCATCTTCGGACTGTCGAATGAACAACGACAAACAGAAAGGCAACTCACACTGACCAATTTCGGAACTGCCATACTAACCACCCAAGATGCTTCGAACAAAGTTGCTTCTGAACACTATAAAACCGAAACACACTGCGACACCACGGAAGGTAAATTAAAAAAAGACATTTATACAAAACGTTCCAAGTCCCAGAAATTGTATCTGGGGCCCTTTAGAACGAAAACGAACTCGGCCAACTCAGTAACGCATGAAAACTCCTCTATTATGTCAGGAACATTTCTCAGAGGACTGCAAGAATTTCACGACAGTATAACAAAACGGTGGCCTAACAGCCTACAAGCGCACTTCGGATAGCACGGTCAAAACCAAAAAGAATATTTGAAACCATAAATAAATTCAACTTCATATGCAAAATTCAGTGTTAGAATCGCCACAAGCTGCAGATGGGATGGATAGCAAGGATGGTGATTACGAATTTGCACGACCGCCGACTTGGCGTTAAGCGACCTGGTCAGTTTGCATTCGTTCCCGTACATGAAGACAAAATGGAACCAAACCCATATGATAACCAAAGCTAGAACGAAGGAAAAACGAGAGTTTGGGGAGTTGTGGTATTCCACCAAGAACTCCACCGACCTCTGAAGACGGAAGACTTCGAAACCATCAGACTGAAAACCGCACGAAAGAAAAAAAACAGAAAAACTAATAACAAGTTGCAAGTGAACGCAAAACTAGATGGGTGAACTCAAGGCCATTGAAAAGTACGATCAAACAGTATATGAACCAGAAGTTTAAACGGTACAATAAGTGAAAACTGTGCAAGGCAGACAAATACTCTATGAAGCGGTCGGGATCTAGCAAATCAGACCGCAGTTCAACGGAAATCGAGAATGGACCAATAAATCAAAGAACCCTACCAAAATTGGAGGGCTTCTCAGTCACATGGCCTGGGACACAATAACGCGAACGGGCCAACATGAAGAAGGGAGAAGAACAGGCGAAATGGAGGAGTTTGACAGACTAATCAAATTCATTTGATTCAAACCTCAAAAATTCATGAATTCCACAAGAACCAAACAAATTCCACGCGAGCGAAACTTCTTACAGCCAGGCGGGTTAGAGAAGTGAAACTAAACCCTAGAAACTAGATAAACACGATTAGATTAGGAGGAAGTAGCAACCCAGTCGCGCAGCTGCAGTCTCTAGGTCTAGTGACAAGACGTTTTATGACTAATTGCCCATCTCATCGGACCGATCAGCGGCAGCCTGGTTGCAGTGTTCAAAAGCCATATGTTTGATTCAAGTAGTGTTCTGTCCGGAAGGAGAATAAGCCTCCATTTCAATTCCATTCCACAAAATTCCCCTTTTTCAATAGCAGTGCTTCCCCCATTGATATGTCTTCAAAGAATAATCGCTCAGTAACCATCCGCATAGATTTTCAAGTTCTCTGGCGAATAAGTGGAGTACAGGATGTCACTTGGGCATCGAGTAAGCATTAAGCAGATATAATTCGGCTTAGAAACGTCAGGTTAAAAAACCCTTAGAAAAGGCCCAGAATATTAGTCCTTTGCCCTGGAGTTACCGACGTGAGACAAAATGCGTCGGTAAGAATTGTGATCTATGTGCAAAATTAATTACTGCACAAAAGCATCCATGACACGAGCTCATGAATCCATTTTTTTCGGTTTGGATATACAGTGTGGGGATCTTGAGTCTAAGGCCTCTACTTATGAAAGTAGCATCCCTTTGAAATACGTTTGTCAGCCCCTTTGTGATGCGCTTGGTGTCGCCCGTCTGGTTCAGTGAGATAATCCCACTCGTTAGGAAAACTGTGACAATAAATCCATGGGGAACCAAAGGATATCCCCAAATTTGGAATGCTCTCTTTTGCGGCGGTGTTAGGTGGAATTCCACACCGATAACGCTTTGCCGCTCGCAGTTAGGCGCTGCTGCGGGCGAGAAGCCTATTCCGCAGGAGGTGACCAAGAGCCACTTGCCAGTCCGGCATCAAGGCGAGCTCTGATTGGTCGGAAGCCTGGGCCCAACAGCCAATCATAACCCAGTATTGGCCGAATGCTGGTTGCCAATAGGGCATCCAGGTGTCAGAAGTTCCAGAAAGTTGTCGCGGCATACACTTTATATACGACGTGCTGTACAAGTGTTCTTGACCTGGTTTTGGGCGTTAATATACGTTGTGCACTTTTGGTGGTCGTTCTTGACGGGAACGCTAGCTTGGGAGGTTGAGACCGAGAACTAAGCTGAGGAAAATACCGTTACTACAGGCGGATTTCATTGTACTGTGTGCTTGCTAAAATACGAAGGTGAGCACACTCATAGACTGCGCAACTATTCTTCACGATTTATTAAAATATACTTCGGAAAACGTCAAGAACAAGGAGACAGTAAGGAATGCGCAAATCGTCAAAGTCTCAGTCCAGGCACAAGTGTATTTTAAGTGGTCATAAGCTCTTTCTGCAGGCCAGTTTCCGATGTTTTCACTGCGAATTGCCCCAGTAAAGTATAAACTCTATAGAAATGTTGAACAGAGATACTAAGTCAATTCCAGTAGTCAGAATTCATAGCACGAAAAAGTAGGGAGGGAACCAGGCCCTTAGGATGGACGGCTGCCATACAGTTTAAACTCTCAAATGATGGCTCCAGTCTAGTCACTGAAAACCTGGTACTATCTCGCGATTCATCCGAATGAATGCAGTGATGCGCCAGAAGTGTGCTGGAAAATGGAACAGCATTTTCCGGCTCAAGATAGTCCCTGAGAGTCAATCTTGGTCGTAGCTAGTGAGTAGCCCATTGGGGTACCAAAGTCATCCCTTAAATCTTCGTATCTTCTAAAGTGAGATTGAGAAAAGGCCTGAATAAACCTAAGGGCCCTCCAAGTCGTATTATTTAGCGCGGCTTGCGTGTCGCACTTAACCGTCTGCTGTGTTAGACATACCCAAAGAAAATCAATAGTCGGTGAGTTTGAATGCATACAACAGGCTATTAACGCGCCCTTTTTTACGGTTGATCGACTTTAACAGATAGCCATAAATGTAAATAGGTATGTATGCGACCACACAGTATCATCACACAACAAATATGCTTATATAGGCGTGCATTTTGAAAAAGACTCCGGAACAGTTTATCGACGTACACAACATACCACACTGACAGTACACACCCATTGTCATTCCCTTACATCATTGCAACACTACAAACAGTCACTCCTGTCTAGTAATCGTACATCCTTCGATCAACCAAGAGTGAAGTATATTTCGTATTCTCCATGTGTTCCAAACTAACTTTGGAATTTTCAATGGATATTTCGTCCAATCCACGCCGAGAAGCACTTCACAGTAGTTTCCTCCTTAATGGGAATCACCAGCGGTGAATCTCCAGGGAGTCTCGGAATCGTGACTTCTCAGCTAGTAGTTTGAACACAACCTTTCGGGTACGAGTGGTTGGTCAGTTCTCACTTAGACAGGATAGAGCGCCGCTCATTCTTCAATCGCGGAATCCAAATCACATGGTCACTTATTGAGTGGCTTCTCGAGTGACGGCTTCTCAGATGGAAGCTTCACTCGTTTCGTGAATTTTTTCTTCATATGAACTGCTTTTAGATGACTGGTAGGTGAACTGTCAAATTAATACCACAGGAACCACACAAAAAAGCTAAAATGGATGATCACTGCCGCTTACCTCTGGTGACATAACGTTGTACTTGCAAAGGGACCGCATTATTTTCTGCTTCTGTAAATCAACCTTTTTCATCACTTCACCTGTGATGACTTTGTTCCAGATGATGTGAGCATTACCAGTCGTCCACTTCAATTAACTCAGCTAAACCTCAGAGCCTTCATACGTTTCGCTTGTTTCTTATCCAAACAGAGATGCCCAACTTCATCCCCACCAGCATGAGAACGCCTGCTCGTTTTTTTCGACATCAGCTGATAAATGTGAGCTACAACAGGGTAAAAATCTGAAGCCAATGATTCCCCACTTTGATGTGGGTTGACTAGAACAAACGAGAGTTGAGTAGGAAGATATTTCAAAGGAGTACGACGTAAACACAGGTTTCCAACAACCTACAACCTAGCACTCGAAAGTCGTCATGCTCCATTTCACATCAAAAAGGATTATCGAATATAATACTTTAAATAATGTGGCAGCATTTGCTGCTGCCGGTGTCTCCGGAATCGTGAGTACAGAACACGGCTAATTTTCTGAGGACATCATCTTAGAAGCACCTTGAGATCATCATCATCATTATCAGCTGTAAGAACCGCGTACTTGTCGTACAGTGGTTGTAGCTGCCATAATTTCGTCCATCGATGATTTGGGGAGGTGGGGTATGTAGCTGCGCATTGGAGGAGGGAGCTGATATATTGGTGCGTAAATGCAGGACTGTCAGTGGGCTGTCAAGTGGGGGGATTGGGAAGGGAGCTATGCAATGAAGGCAAGCATTGAAGGCACAAGCGCCATTGAGGGCGCGTAGGGCCATGCCTGACAATGTCTCGAACCATTGATGTGGCCCGTCTCGGGGTCCACATCCAGGGAGATGGCAATGACCAGCGCAGCGGGGTTTGCTGGTAATGGCTTTCACACTTCGCTGCCAAGTCATTGTTTGACTTCCCCTGGCTCGTTTCTACCCTTCGCGTGGTTCTGCATAGAGAACCCTAGAGATACGGTATCTCCGTTGAGCAATACCGTCAGCGTTCGTCTTTTAGTTTCCCCTTTTCAAATCACCTTCTTGTCTACACGGTGTATAGCCTGTCAACTTCCAAATTTAGACAGCTTGCACACATTCGTGAAAACCGAGCTACGAAGAAAAAGACAAATTCTGAATTGACCATTTGACCATACTAGTCATAGGGGATACACCAAGTTCACCGATGCTGCGTGAATAGCATAAGCAATCAGCAGCAGGGTGCATTTGCAACCCTCTCAGTAGAGGATCGGGAAACGGTCTAAAATATCAAACCGTTCCCTTTGAAGGCCGGTGAGCTTCATTGAGTTGGATGGGAGTTGGCTGCTTAACTAGGTCGTACAGAGATACAAATTGGCTCTGTATCTGGATAGGTAAATTACAAATACACGACAAGCTTGAACACATTTCGGATCAAATCAAGCCTACAACTCCTACTGACCGGCTAACCAGATTTTAAAAAAAATTGACTGCATACCCACGATTTGCCGGAAATTTGGTTTGATGTTCGAAGAAGTTGAAGTGCAGTTTTGGGATTGTGGTCACGAGTATGACGAGTCACCGATGGATGGAACTTCAAAGTGAGAACAACATTCTAACTTCTGCCTTGACACGAGTGCGACACTAGGACCACCTGGGGCAAAACGACCGAGATCGAAGTAATCAGCTTGAATGCACTGATGACCTGGCATGATGGATACCTTACCCACTGTACCTGATTCGGAGACGTCCACTACCCGCCCGTCAGGAAGAGAGTGGACCTCACTGAGGTGATGGTTTGTAGGCTTCCGCGACCCACTGAGCTATACTGGGGGTGTCCGCGCGACACTCGCAGAAAAAAATTCGAGCCGCAAGAAGGGATCTCGCTTGCTTGAGCACGAGCCGTGGAGGAAACGCAGTGAAGAAATCCAGTAGTCTGGAGATCATCATCTTCACAGTTCTCTGGACCAGTGAAAGAAGTTTGTGGACTCAAAACCCAATGGCTGTAGATATTCCAAAAACTCTGGAAGACTCAGCTCTCCATACTGCTCAACCATCCGCTGGAAATTGAGTGGGATAAACTGAATCAAATACCGCAACACACAGAGAAGAACCACGTGGACAATGCTCCAACCTTGAGAGAGCAGGTTCAAAAATACGAAACGGAAAGCCCATAGATTACCTGCCAGGTACTAGCATATAAACTTCTCCATCTAATCTGTTCAGTGTAGTTCAGTTCAGTTTTTCACCGAAGTGTAGTGGTTCCATCTGCTACAGCTTCATGCACCGAGCAGAAGGATAAAAAGGTAGTAAGAGCCATGCGTTGGAGGTGATGGCCCATTCAGTTCACTGACCTCGAACGGTTCTGTTTTCCGGTGGTGCAGGACTGGAGAGCTACAAGTGAACCGATAGCTGTGATGCAGGAGCGCCATTGGCTGCGTAACACAGTCATATCTGTCAAGGTCATTAAACATTGGCTTATCTTTTCCCACGGTCCCCATCCTGCGAGACGGCAGCTATCAACGCGACTGATTTGACTAGCAAGGGCTTCCAAGCTTTGTCGCCAGATTGCCTTGCGTAAGGTGTCTCTACGAGGCAAACGGTCCTCTGGCATACGAAGCACATGGCCTAGTCGGTGCAACTTGTGGAATGTGGCCAGCTCACCTATTGAGAAAGAATGAACGTTCCCTAAAACCACCTGGCATAATCCAGCATTACTAATCTGGTGTTCCCACCAGGCTCGTGCAATGCTTCGGAAGCACAGATTGTCATACAGAGAGTCTTCGAAGGTCGTCTACACGCAGCTGCCACGCCTCTGATCCGTAAAGTAGGACAGATAGGACGGCGGCATTGTATACTCTATCCTTGAAAGCCAAGCTTATGGCACTTCGGTACCATGAATGTCGAAGGTTAGCAAATGCTGACCCAATTCGGGAAGTGATTTCTTTCGCCAGTCCGCCGGGACTTATGCACACAAGACCATAAGGACGTCACCATTCAAAGGGAAGGGATGCAGATAGAAATCAGACTACTTCTTAGTGGTTGCAAATTCCTGACCCATATTCTTTGAAGTCAGATGAACGCGGACATTTCGGAAGAAGTTATTCCAGAGGAACAGTGTGGATTCCGGAAGGGATGGGATGCCTTTGACTTGACAAAGGTATTAGATTGGGTGCACAGAAAACTATTGTGGATTGCACTTCGGAAGGTGGGCTGTCAAACTTAGTAGGTTTTTTTTCACTCTGGCAGAAAGGTCAGTGTTCCAGGTTGCGGATTACAACATGGAGACGTGGGTGAGACAAAGCTGGTTATGGCTCAGTATGCGTTCAGTCCTTTCGAAATTCAGATGATGCGGCCGTTCATTGTCATCTGGTTGGTCACCTGTTCAATTCAAAAAGATTTCTAGCCAAATGGCCTGACTCGAAGATCCGTGTTGCATTGTGCGGATGATTATGCTCTGTTGTCTCGTGAAAAAGACCTGTGGCGTGGTCCACCTCCGCAGTGTCCCATCTCGGCCTAAGTATAAATGTTTCTCAAACGCTTGTTTTCTGTCAACATGCTCCTGGTGGGACACTTAACTGTGCAAAACCTGGAGGCGAATGGTGGTGACGTGTGTTGTTCAGGTCTCCGCTATCTCGGCAGCATTCTGGTAACTGAACAAATGACCGACAAAGAATTGGACTCGTGAGTATCGAAGGCCAGGACAGCACTTCAAAGGCTTCAACGTCTTTGGAATAAGTCCCGTCTGCGAGTGAACATAAAAATCACGGTGTACTGTGAGATCGAATTACCTACACTTTTGTACCACGGCGAGACATAGGCGGTATACAGGCGTCACAGCCGAATGTTCGATCGATTTGACTTAGTCTGTGAAAAATTACTTGCACACATTGGTCAGACCGGATTCAGGATATAACAAGTTCTTCAGAAGAATAAAGGGATAAAGAATCGAGTACACCTTAATTTACAACCAACTATGATCGTTAGGTTATGTGGAACGCGTAACACTGGATCGCATTCTTAAACAAGTGACATATAGGCAGTTGAGGAATGGTCTGCGAGTGGTCGAAACCATGGTATAGAAATAGACTTAAGCACTCATTGTGACTTTGGAGCACAGGGGAATCTGATATTGTACAGAGACTACTGGCAAAATCCATAAACATGGAGAGCACTTTTCGATTTAGGAACAGAAGGATCGGAACCGGTCAGCCGCTCTCCTCTAATGGACGTATGAGCAAAGTCGGACTTGTGTAACACCAGAGCTTCGACCCTGCTGCACCAGTGACAACCGAAATGGTTCGTCCTGGATAGCCTCTGGCAGGTATTACTGTTGTATTGTGCGTGTAGTGTCACCATGGAGCCTAAAGGAGTTGACGGAGGACACTGGGATCTCGTTGTTTAGATGCAGTGTGACTGCTCACTGTAATACCCTCATGTTTAAGCCGGGTGATGGCTGTCAACAGGCACCTGCGAGATCGCTTGTTGACCTTATTCTCTCGGGCTCACATCGATCTATACTAACTCGCAGTGGTACATCTGACTCCGAGCAAATAGTTTGTGTTGTAATAAGTATGTGGCAGCATCTAGTTACGTGGCCACTATTGACGGGTACGCCAACTCATCCCCAAATCATTCTTTCTCCGAAGAAGTCATCATTGTCATCATGCCCATCCACGGTGCGATGCGAAGGTCGGAGCAAATAGGTTTCCAAACCACACAAGTGATACGTCAGTTCATGTTAGATATTTACTGCCAAAACAGTCAGTTTCAGAACGGCAGTGACGACTGACCGCTCTCACGATTCACACGTAGATGACCAGAGAGACACACATGTCAGGTGTTGCAACTACTTGAGACGTTGATAGGTCTACTTTGAAAGAACCTGTCGCCTGCTCGTTAATATGCTTCTAGAGCTATGCATCCATAAACGCCTCGCACGAGCCTTCTGTGGCCATCCATCCATTTCAGCGTAGATTCCCAGATTTGGTGAGAGACCGTTGTGGGTCACGTAATCCGGTATGACCTATCATTTGACAGCAAAGTCCTGTAGACCTACCATCCCAATCACGCAAAATTGTACCCTATTCAGCTGATGCAAACTGAGTGAGGAAGAAGCAGTCGCCACCGACTAATGCAGAGGTAAATAAGACTGGCAAGATACTCATGCTCATGTTACGTTACGTTCGAATAATGGCACATACCGCAAACTCTATCAGTTTTGTGGAGAATATTCCCATCCGTTTCACTTGAAATGTGTTGGGGAATCAGAAAACGGCCCCTATAAAATAGGTGGCCTTGGTGGGAGAGCGACGCTTAGTTGGAAGAAACTTGTGGATGACCACAGTATTGATTTTTAAATTGCAGACTATTTCAGTTTATCTCTTCAGTAACAGCCACCTAGCAAACAAATGGATATCTGTCACCGCTAGAAGCTAAACTCAAAGTTTATTGGGTTAGTCGAAACATTCGCACGTATGGCTTTGCGTCACTTGGCTAAAAACGTAACCCCGTGAAAACGCACTTCCACATATGTCAAGCATATTCACGAAAGGCACAGGTTCATCGCTGCACACCAAGCCAGGGGGACGGGGTTGACACATTACTACTAGTGTGACGGTGGATACTACTAATGAGGCATGCGAGTAGCATGTGATTTTCTCGTAACTCCGCCCCATGTCTAATGGAAGGTGGGGTTTATTACGGAACTTGTGGAACTGCTGTGCAGCGTTCGTTTACAATTGCATGATAGTCCATTAATATCCACGAAATTTCAAGTAGACGCGTTGGAATGGTCAGATTTAAAAAATAAGGTACATATGAGACGTTTACTTTCCTGTCCAATAGTTTGTAACTGTTTAGTTGGTGTTTGCTAACAAGCGACTCGGCGGCGAAGGGCTTTCCTCCTTACACTAGTACACACCAGAAATTCCTCGCCGCTCATGTGACACGACAGTCTACCCAGGGGTTAACTGACATACACAACAGTGGAACCGAAAAGGGGCATTCACAGAGAATGCCCAACTACCGTCCAGATCACAACTAAACTTCGTACAAGGCCCGAGACGTCAGTCGCCGCCTAGAAAACTGCTTTCGGCGATTACTAAGCGCTCCTTAACCGCAGGTTACTCGTTAATGCATAACTGTGTTGCGCAAGCAGAACTGCTTTCGTGAAAAATTCTAACCATTTTTATGCGTTCAAAGGATGCGAACAAAAACCTTCTGATGGGGGTCGCTGGAGTAGTGGCAATTGCAGCGCAAATAACGAGAGCGCAAAGAATCGGTGAAAAACTGGTAGAAAGACTAAGGTAATTCTGAGGACAGTGTAGCAGCTCCGCTTTGCTTATTTAATTTTTTCACCACTTCGCGAAACACGAGTACAGTGCTTCCGCCCCTCTCTGGTGTGGACTCTCCAGAATGATTGCGCCACGACAGGAGGACAACTGTTCAAACGAGTGATGTGAGCGTACACTCCGCAATCCCGCGAACACCCACAACTCGGCAAAAATTGTTCAGCAGGTATCAAGCGTCTGTAGCTGACTGGGAAGTCCTGACAAGCGAGTCAATCGATCAAAAGCCGGGGCAATTACTGAGTCGTCCGGCAAACCGACCACATAGCGCATGAACACGTCCGCCCATTCAGATGTGTCCAACATGCGCTAGTGTGGTGGTACCATATCAGATGTGCTGGGTTTAAATCCCGGCACGGTCCAACATATGGACGACTGATGAGCTCGAATAAGAACCAAACTCGACTCCAGTACTTCTCCCCTTTGGTGTGGACTCACCAGAATAGCTGCGCTAGGACAGGAGGAAGACTTCTCGAACGAGAATGATGTGAAGGCGAACTCTACGTATACCGTAACCGCCCGACTTATAAAAAATAAAATCGTTCAGGTGTAACACCCGGTCGGTGCCTAGCTGCCAGGTTGCCCAAGCGTAGACAGTCAAGATGCAGAGCTCAGGTTCGAAACACGGATCTTCTGGTCGGTAAATTCGCATTTTAACCACTGAGCCATCTCGCCTAACCCATAAACAGACCTACAGGGTTTTTTCGGTTTACTAGGTTCCATATGCTGGGCTATACTCATCCGTCTTTCAATTTATCTTTCTTCCGTCCTATCCTTCAGCTGTACAGGTTGTAACAACTTCATATATCCATTGGGGTACAAGTGCACTCACGTGAACCCATCATACTGACACAAATACGAATCACCTGAAGGGCAGGTTGGATACGCTTGGGGTTTGGGCTAGGGAGAGAGAGAGTCAGTGACCTAGTTCACTGGGTTTTGCTTCTCAAGGTCGGTCTATTGCGTCCATAGGCTGTCCAGGCAAATCATAGTCGGGTTATGGAGGTTTGTTGCAGCTAAACTGTGCTCAGTTAACTTTCCGACCCGTTAAACCTGTACAAATGTACTTGCAATTCTCCATCCGTTTTGTCTACGCTGCTACCACCTGCATCACGTGTCAAACTTACGGCATTGACCCACATCAGGTCAAGCTGTTTTGTTTACGCAACTGTCAATCTGGAATGGCCGCATGTCCTAAAATACTGCTTTCACATTGCGCACAATAAATACGCATGCAACTCGACGAAGCACACACACACACACACACACAAAGACAGGAAACACCCGCACTCCACAGGTCCACGGAAAATCACGTATAGCAGTTGCGCTGGAAGGCAAACACCTCCCGCATCCGGACATTCATTGAAAAACCCTTACCAGTTACGCTCAAACGACAAGCCTCCTTCTGACTTATTCCATTTTGGCATTGTATTTATATCACACAAGGTACATCTAGAACTGCAAACTGTCTTGCACAGTATATGCGGCTGAATTAGACCATTCATAACCAGAGCACCAATAGAACAGCAAGCACATCGTAAGATATGCCACGAACTATCTCCCCCATATAAGAACTCAAGGGCACCCTCCTCCGAAGACAGCCTAAATTCCTTCATTCCCGGCGTTGATGAGGCATCGTTGTAGCATGTTACTGGTGAAAAGGTTGAGGCTTTAGCCTAATCTTCTATCCTGTAAAGCGAGGTGAACTGAAAGGGAATCACAGTTTAGTCATTTCTGTTGACGATCAGCAGAAAGCTGTATCCCAATCAAAGGAAACCCTTGGTAGAGTGCCGGGTTGTTCTGCTGAGTTATGAGTCGCTGGATGGCGTAATACCGAAGCATACGATTCAACGGTTAAGGGTTCAGACTACTTAGCGGGAGGTGGCGGGTACGAAACTCCCTGGAGTTTCATGAGGTGTGCATTGCTGATGACTCCCAGTAAGGACGGAACAGCTACACGGAACTACGCAGTTTTTCAGCATAGACTGGCTTCACTGACATGACGAAATTTCAATTGAAAACAACTCATTTAAGTCTAGTAGCCTATCCAATGTTGGCCAGCCCCTTGTGTTACGACTTTCTAGATAACCCCAAAAACTAATTTATTGCTACCCAAAATAAGCTGGCTAACTGATTTAGTTCCACAGCTGCTGTCATCTAGTGTAGAAAACTGTGAGTCCAGAAGAAAATACCCCGTCGTCAGTGTGTTCTACGGAGTTCTGCTTGACAGCTAGCACCATATCACCAACCACCATTCAACACTGTGCCATCCCTTCCACCGAATAATGTCAAGGTCTGTTGCTGAAAATATGTCTAGAGGATAAAGTTTCCGTAAAGAAATTTAGTCGTGAAACCCAGTCACGACTGCTAAATAAAGCGTTAAGTGAACCACTTGGTCTCAGGACAATCGCAGGAAAGCGGAAAGATAAAAGCCGCATAAAAATAAACGGTTGCTGATGAGAATTTACAAATAGCCACAGTTGTGTGGAAGCTCACTGAATGCGAACACAGAGCAGGTCAAGTAAGGTATGAAAACCGTACAGCCAACTTTGAACAGCAGGCTCAAATACCCAAGGGTGTATGATAAGGAACTCCACCGTGGTTGCACACGTCAAAGCTGATCGACTTGAAGGAGTTATATAGTCTCTTATCGTAGGATACGTCCAATTCCGAGAAGCATTGATAGACCTTCTTTAGCCCCTGTATGTGCAAAGAAAGCAACACGTTAGAATAACTCTGCAGTGGACGATGTTGTGGAAATAACCGCGGGAAACGGGAGTGTTTTACACTAGTTAGAAAAAAACAAGAGCAAAAGTGTGACCCAGTTGGAGCTCCAACTGGGATTCAGCTGAGTCTCCTGTAAAAAACAAACTAACTTGCATCTGGGTATAATTTGCCAATTGCGTCCGATTTGGGTTCAAGTGGAATATAGGGTTGACGGAGACTCGGAGACTGCGCTTACCTGATGAGCCCCAAGAAGGAGGAAACCGATCGTGGGCCGTCGAAAAGCCTTTAGCAACCTTGTGGGTAGGGAAGAGTCATTGCCGTCTGGATACAACGTAACCGGAACTTCTTCACTGCCTTGCTGGGATAGGACAGCTGGCATTAAATGGCCACTGTCACAAAGAGTGTTCAATTTACCCTTGCAGTGCACCTAGCGTACACAGTTTCGTTATTCATTCTGATAAGAACGAAGCTAGAAAAGCGGGTGCGGTCAGATGACAAAAAGTTCAGCCACACGAGCGTTTCCCTCTTTATTGAAAGTCATCCGGTAGGTGTAAGAGGATCGAAGTGTAAACCAGTGATCAACAACTTCAGGTTTCTTTGCCACTGGATCGCGCATCCGTGCTTGTTCAATTAGCCTGTTCCGCTTCCGAAACGGAGCTGAGTTCTGTGAGAAAGATAACCAGTACATTAAACGTCCCTAGATACCAGCTTTTTTTACCAAATTTTTGAGCAGCATAATCGCTTTGGATGGTAAGAGTTCAAAAGTGAGTTGAATAAAAGGCTTTCTTCCTTTCGCACTTCTTTTTCTCAAAACGGATGATGCTGTCGTAACGAGAGTGAATGGTACTTCGAGTGCACAACCACCAAACTTCAGCATGGTTTGCCATAATGCTCAAGGCGGACTTTTGATGAGTGCATAGGACAGCATTCCAGATCTGTACGACAAAGTACGGGGAATTATCAAGAATATCAATCCAGGGGGGACTGTGTGCTAAACGGCCTGCTCAGAGCGCGAATCGAAGAGAGACGGGATAGGTTCGTGGGGGGAAAAGTCCAGCGAGTAAATGCTAGGATAAACCCTACCAAAATGCAGCATAGCTTCGTCAAGTGTGGTCACTGATGTTGTGGGTCTAAATCGGAGAAAAATTCCATGCGAAGGGGAAACTTCAAGTTTGCAAAAGGGTTGGGGGGAGTAAACCTTCCGTACTACTCGAAATGCACTCATTTGCACACCAATTTGGTTTCAACGGAAAACCCGACTGAATCCCAGCTGATATCTTCCAACTGAACGTGCTGCATAAAAAGCCGCCTCATGTTTTAGTTGGGACGCTATTCGAGGTATCGCAGTATATTGTCTAGACGGAACACACTATTCATAAGGTTATTCCCGTCAGAGCTTTCAGCAACCTTTTGAGTAGTCCGTAATACACAGTTCCGTAATACTATTTGTCAGTCCGTTTCACCTTGCCTTTGACTCACCTACCGGCAGATCGGTTTTGCACGGAGCCAAAGACTTTCACTCACCCCCATGTTCATGCATCAGTGAGGAGTTACTTATTAGTAGTATAAGACTAAAGAGGACGGAGAAATTGACCTCAGTATTTGGTGACGTGCATTTAGTGATATTGACTGTATAATCTGCATTCACCGTAGTTTTACGTATTCTTATAAACAAGCAAATTCCTCAGAGTTTAATTCATATTGTTCATTTTATATGCATACTCCCATTGGAAAAAAACTCTGTTCGGTGATCCCGAAAGAACGTCTCAATTATCGTACAGATTGACAGTTCGTGGTGACCTCTCGGTGCGTTGATATGTGATGATGTGAGTGTATGTTTACTTTTTCGCTCACCCTTGCATTAAAAACGATTGAAAGAAGCTAGAATATAATCGGACAGATCACCATCAAGGGTGTCCATGAATTGATGCTCAAACATGTGTTAAGGTTGGTAACCACCGTATTAATGCTTAAGCAAGTCCAGAAGGGTTCAATGACACCCAGTGGAATAACTAACAGTGGTTCCACGTGCACATCGGATGCATACAGCGACAGTTTCCCAACGGTGAGAAAAGGATAACCGAACACACATAACCACACAACTGAAACAGGACGCCGTATTGAACTGCTGTACACTTAGTATACATATATCACTGGCAGGTGCTGCAGCTACGCTCGATTAAAGACACCAGTAAACACTAAACTGGATCAGAGACAAAGGATGGTTAGCTCGACGTTCGATGTAAACACAGAGTAAACTCATCGTGGTAATAGGCTGTGAAAGGCGTGCCGTCTAGAACGATGAACCGACATTCCGACTGCAAGAGCAGCGAATTCACTCCCCACGTCCTAATCGAGTTGGTTCTGTGATCCTATTACTGATTGGGAGACCTCCAGGATATAGTTCCCATCTTTGGCAGAGAGTGCCAGGAGTAAATACTAACACCTGATAACTATATTCTAGTTGGGAGAGCATCGGTGAGATTATTCACCTGACCAAGATTATTTCAAGGCTTTCAAATGACGCTATGGATGTTCTTAAGTGACTTCTACGTTGCGTCTATTTATTCTGCCAACTTCTGGTAGAGAACTTGCGCTGTCGATCCTGCTCGGAACCTTTAGTTCATCAGCAACTGGATAGAAGAAGATTCTACACGCACTGAAAAATTACCCTTCAAACGCCTTTTGTGGTGGAACAATGAGAGTACACGAACTACGTGTTTACCTCGCCTGGAAACCGGAAAAACCTCACCAGATGGCTCCAAAAAGTGCTTCCGAGTTAAGACCACCACCGCCAACAACAACCGTAGATGACGAGATAGCTCAATAAATAAACGCTTCAGATAAGTAGGACAGTAAAAACTTACGTTTTGGCAGACCGCATTTGTCAAGTGCACGTCATGTTCAGCAAACTGAGAATGTTCCTTGATGGCCATCGCAGCTCTGGACACTGCACACATCATCGCATAGATTTCCACTATTGCATCGGCCAGTCGAATAAGACGAAACTGTTCTTCAATAACATCTTTCCCGTATCTCCGGAGTAACAGCATGCACTCCTCGCCAAACAGGTCTATCAAGTCGCCCAACTGTTCGCTGACATTGATTAGCGATGCGGGTACCAAGTTGCTTAGAGTGTGGCCAGAACCGAAACCGAAATTGCTAGACACGGAGGAAGGAGGAACACGTTATTTGATATGTAAGTGTGCTGCGAGCTGAGTGAAAAAAGGCAAGCGAAATTAACTACCATACGACTAGATGCTTTGTTCGCAAACCGAAGTCCCGAAGTTCAGTAACCAATAACTGATAACAATCACCAGTAAAACTTGAACGGGTTGGCCAAACTTGAAGACCAGGATATGATGCAGGGCAAGGTTGATTCGCAATCTCGTCTAGAAGAGGTCAGACACTGGTGACTCGTAACCGGAACAGTTCGTCGCGTGGATGGCAAGACTCCAAGGTTACAATGACCAGACGATTTGAAAGAGAAGCGTACTAATAATAATAATAATAATGATAATAAAATCGTTCAGCCGTAACACCCTTTCGGTGCCTATCTGCCATGTCACCCAAAGGAAGCACGAGGGCTGGAATACTCCCAGGTTGCCCAAGCCTAGACAGGGGAAGTCGAGAGGCAAAGGTCGGGTTCGAACCACGGACCTTCCGGTCAGTAAATTCGCACTCTAACCACTGAGCCATCTCGCGCCCAGCTGTAACACCCTTTCGATGTCCTGCTTCTACGCCACCCGAAAGAAACACGAGGGCTGCCCGCTTGCTCACGCCTAGACAAGATATTCGTTACAGCTTGGAACTATGAAAAAAGTACACCTGGAAAAGTAAAGGACGCCCCGTTACCTGTCATGTACGCGAAGCAAAAAACTTCACCTGATCATTCGCCAGCTCATCGAAGAAAAAGCTACCAAGGCCTCGCAGACCAGCAAGCATTATCGTACTAGGAATCGGACGGCACTTCCCTTCTCTCTCAGTGGGGACTAGTGTGGGATCGGAAACGAATAGTGGAAACATCAACTAACAGAACTTGGAAGATCACGCCTGGGTCAGACGAGTAGAGATGTGAGTTGAAGGCGTTAGTGGTCGATAACACCGTATAGGACTATTCGGCAGTCGGTGCTTTCCAGTGTTGATGGGATTCACCAAACTGTGTTGGACCGACGGTAACGAGTCACTTCAGCATAATAAAACCTTATTTAAGGTAAATGTCAAGCGTCAGAGGTCGATATTATTGTTCACGTGACAAGTGCAACTTATTCCACCAAACTCAACTACACCGTACATAGCACAAAAATTGCTAGTGTTGCTGTCAAAAAACAACAATGTATGGCCATGACGAAGGGGTGGTTAGACAATCGATTACTCCAATCGATTAGTTACAGAAAACGGATCTTTTTATATATGGTAATTAGTCCCCATAACGCTAGTGTGACAGGGCGCTGCAGTGTGGAGCTCGCGTGATTGGCGTCGGTCCAGGCCTGGCAGTAATTGACAGTCGAGTGTGCGACACATCGTTATTACCGCATCAGGATGGCCCAACGGTGACTGTGGGACCCCTAGGTAGCAGATGGAAATTGGCAACCAAGGGGGTTATTGACAGAATGGTCCTGGATAAGAAGCCCAACACCAGGGACTGCCAAATTCGGTATTGATGACCGGATACTCTAAAAAAATGAAACAAATTAGATCCCAGTTCGACGCAGAAATTACCTAGCACATAAACACATTGTTCCAGAAGCTAACCTTTCAACGATCAATATTTCAGGCATCGCACCGCAATGCTTTACAAGACGCGTTTCTTCGAACTACATTGAATAAGAGTCGATAAACCATGCAGGTGCGGTAGATACCCGCTTACTGTTAGACAGTGCGAACTGAAGAGTTACAGACTGTAAGCACAAACAGGTACAACACTGTCCCGGTCCCCAAAGACAACCGAATAAGATGGATGTTTCGACGTTTGTTGCGTGTTTGGTTACAAACATAAACGAGCACCGCCCGTTTCAACCCCTCCCCCGTCTGGCACACTCGACGCGTTGCACCGATTAATGGTGGCACTCAGGCTTGAGAATGCGAGTGTGTATAACATATGTGTTCAATAGTGACATTGTTTTCTTTTCAGTTAGATCAGGCAAACACGAGGAGTACTGTCGGCAGGGTTAGCCTGAATGAGTGGATTTCGGTATTCTACCTGGAAAACCGGTCTGATTGGGAGGTTTTTGGGCGGAAACAGCTTGCTTCGTGCGACCGCAAGATCTAACGATGCGGAATTTTGGCCTGAGAGAGAGAGAGAGAGAAAGAGAAAGCGAACGAAATGCATGCCACAGTTTGACCGGTTTCCGAGATGAAACTCCAACCACCGTGTGATCACACACATGACTAATGACCCGTTATTCAAACATCATGAGGAGATTAGCAAACACTGAGACACACTCAGCTTGACTATACAGGAATCCTGCAAGACACACCCTTCAGGGAGTGATCACTTCCTTGGAGTCCATAACAACATCCTCATCTGCAAGCATCCGGTATTCTATTCTCTCAGGAAAAGCGAGATATTCTAGGAGAGGTTGAACAGCCCTCTTCTTTGCAGTGGCCTTTTTGGAAGTTACCTCATATCTAACCTACGAGCGGAAAAGGTAAAGATTATACTGGACAACTTACTGTTTGAGTTTTTGTGTTCCCAGTCGGACGATGCCCACTGGAGACTTTCTGGCAGCTGCCAGATGCTTGCCGGCGTACCGCAACCCAGTGAGTGCGATAAATAAACGCAGAACATCATTGGCCCCTTCGAATATGCGGAAGACGCGGAGATCACGCAACACTCGTTCCAGATTGGCGTGTTTCATGTACCCAGTACCCCCGTGAAGCTGAAAGCAAAATGGATTGGTGGTGATAGTGACCAGCATTAGATTGGGAGGATAACAAGTCTGACCGATACGTCCACCAAGCGCACATAAAACTGTCCCCCATCAGACAATTCATGACCAGCATTATCACCATCTTTAGCATAAAAAAGTGTACGTGTTATACATTGGTTATAGCTGTCACCGTTACGTTCACCAATGATCTGGAGAGGAAGGAATAGAGGCGACAGCTGACCTAAACCTGTCACATCGACGTGGTGATCAAGCTTGAGGGTTGCAATGATCCTGTGAGTTACACTGGCTAGAAGATCGTTCCACAAGGTCCAAACATTCCAGAAAGGCCAAAGAAGTGAATTCAGACCAAGAACAACGATACACCGTACCAGGAGTAGTCATATTACGAAGTGGTCTGGGGGTAAAGCTGAACTGCGATAGGAATATGAACGCAGTGAGGTGTTTGCACCAGGCATGTCCATAGTCATGGAAATAGCGATGTTGCGTTCCCCAGAGGAAGGACGGGTTTGAAAAGCTCGGCCCTGAAATCTTCACACTCCGATCGCCGAATGGAGTGCATTATTCAACACGGTCGAAATAATTTTATAACTAAATAGTCTGGAGTCATTCAAAAGGCACCTGCTGTGCGCATCCACATTAGAAGTCACACAGTAGTGGTGTATTCCCTGCGCCCTCGGTTTAGGCTAGCCCCCTGCAGCCGAGCAGGTCAGACTATTGGGTCGCTGGCTCTGCGCAGGGTCCCAATAGAAGCCCTACTTCCCGCTGCCTCGCGGGTCAGACTCTTGAGCCGGAGGCCATGGGATGGGTCCCCGAACAAAATCCTACATTCTCCTGATACCTTCTGAATCAGACGTCTGAGTCAAAGGTTCAAGGTGGGGAACCTCAACAAAACCCTCTTCCTTGGCCTAGGCAACCGGGGGGTATCATTTACCCACCGAGTTTTTTCTCCGCCAACGTTCACTCATGACTATGGGAAGTGGCCCCACTCATTATACCGCCTCGACAAGCGGGCTAATGCTAGATGACAATTGGGCGAGGACCAGCAGAGAAGCCAAGACTTGACAGCAAACAAAGGGAACTGAAATCCAACGAAATGAATGGAAGAAAAATCAAACAGTTCAGCCATGCAATCAGACACAAGCGCCAGAGCAGAAATACACTCAACTTTCAAAATTTTGATCAGAAGCAGTCTGATAGTCTGAGAATACTACAAACTACAGAATTTTTTGGTTAGGATCGGAATTCAGTTCCAGTCGGGCATTTGCCTTAAAAGCCACCTTAAAAGCTGATCTTGCTGATATTAAGGTTGAGACGCATCCTAGAATTTAACCTGAAACATCCCTGAGAAATTGAACAGTGCAAATCACGGGATTCCTAAGCGGAGCAAACTGTAGACAGTTTGATAGTGATATCTATAGCTCCGTCAGAAAAACCCATCGTCCATATCCAGTGGAAAGCAGCGGAGACAGATGTCCAATTGCGGCACTTAATCTGTCTGAGTTTAAGTGGCCCAGAAGCCTGAAAAGTGCCTTCTCTTTTCAGTTGCTCTTGTCTAGGTTTGGACAATATTGGCCCTCATGGCCTTTTTGGTTTGTATGACAACTGCGTTTCAAAACGGTGCCACATGTCGAACTATCCGACTTCTAACCTTTCCGAATAGTGCTAACTGTGCATTATTATTAGTTTTATTATTAGTTTTATTATTATCATAACTGTTGACAAGGCCCAAAGCAAAACCAAATAGAAAAACGCTTGTCAGATCGAACAAGATAAAGAGTGGAGCATTTCATCACGGAATCAAACACGAATGAGCTGACCAGACGTCTTCGAACTCTCAACGTGGATGAGTGCGTACCATTAGTTGGAGCTCGAGACAGCACAGCGGTTAAGGCGCCAGCTTATGGAGCGGAAGGTCCGTGATTCGAACCCGACCTCAGCATCCCGACTTCTCCTGCCTAGGCTTGGGCAACCTGTCAATAGCCCAGCCCTTGTGCCTCCTTTCTCTGGCATGGTAGCTAAGCGCAGAAAGGGTGCTACAGCTGGACGATTTTTTCCTAGTTGGAACAGTTCACCGTTGAAATAGCGAAGAAAGTCTATACGAGCCTCAATAACAGGTTTATGCATTATTCATTCGGATAAAAGTGCGTTCGCGCTCTGCATGGCGCTACCTGACTGGGAATCCCTGACAGGCGGATCAATCGATCGACACAACCAGGACAACCACTGGGTAGTAGTTCGAGGCGTCGGGTGAACTAACCACATCGCCCAAGCGTGACCACGTTCGCCTGTTCAGACGCGATGATTCAGGTGCGTCCAACGTGCGCTGGTGGACCAGTGGTAACATGCTCGTCTCGCACATCAGACGTCCGGAGTTCAAACCCCAGCATGGTCAAGGATATCCACTGCAGATGAGCTCTAATAAGAGCGAAACTCGGGTCCAGAGCTTCCCCCATTTGGTATGGACTCCCCAGAATAATTGCTTCAGGACAGGAAAATAGTTCAAACGAAAGATTGATATGAACATGAAGTCGACAAACCTCGCAACCACCCATCACCTAGGCCTGAGTTCACGTAATGCGTGTCGGATGCAATGGGGTGAAAGTTACATCATTTAGTAGCTGAATACGTTTTATTCGCCGATGCGCTTTTGTAATTTCCGTAGGTTTGTGTTTTTACAACAAAAGTGTCCTTCGTCTGCAAAAGCAAGGATGATATGTTCGGATAAGAAAGCTAACTAATGTTTATTATCAACATACTCAAAGAAGACAGCTAGCCGACGAGTTTCACGGAGAAAAACATGACCAAAACCACAGTCGATGACGAGTGTAGAGAAGGGGTACTTTTACACAACTCTCTTTCAAGGGGGCTATGCAGCTGAACAGGTGCACCGTGCTCTAAAACTCGCTGCAGTGGACATTTCTAGCTGTCATTCAACGAATCCACCTTTAATAAAAAAGCATTCTCAAACTGAAAGACAAGCTTCCTGTGCGAGACCAGTCTATGCGTACTCCTCCAAGTGCTATTGTGCGGCAGAGTATGTTGGCCGGACAACTGGGCGCCTGGCCGTACTGGATCTAGAACGCCATCCAGCCTGGCTTGGAAAAGTCCTCAGAAGAAGTGTTTTCAGCGCTGCCGTGATTCCTTTAATCGAAACGAAACACCAGATAGATTGCAATCTGCTACCAAAATTGTTTACAAGGTCCCGCGAATCATCCAAAGACAGTTAGGCAACATAATTTAGCTGGAGCAGAGTCAACTGTCATTCAGCTAGGAAACTCTGTTCTTTATATACACACACTACACTTGGCATGGCTCCGAAATGACGGTCCAGAGGTGCAACCTAACCAAACCACGTGACACCTATGACAACACATGATCTCGTTATTGATTTGTTAGATTGATCGTTAGGTATAAGCGGATCGTCTGCCCCACTATGAACCAGAATTTTTCCATTTTATTACTTTGTGATTGTACTGAACGAAGAAGGGAGTCCATTCAACAACGCACCTTCCAGCACTTTATGGGAATCTTTTGGATGCAACTGGCAACCATTTCCGGATTTGCTTGTTGCACCAACCTGCGCCGATGAACCTCCGCGCACATTCCGTCTACGCTGAGTCGTATCTGCAACCCGATGGAATAGAACCGGGAGTTGAGTAGGAGGAGAAGGCGGACCGCACCAACAAAACCCAAACTCTTCGTCATCTCTTTCACACCTTTGTACTAAGTCATACGTTGCCCACTTCGCGGTTTGCGCCATTCTGAAGCAGGCACGAAGAACAACATTCGTCTTGGTAGACGGTCTTTTGGCATTTGCAGCACACGACCGACCCACAGCACTTGTGGTGATGGATGCTTTCCGCGAGTGAGGTACCTGCTACACAACCAAATACCTGCTTTCCAATTACCTCGTTACGAATAAGTTGGCGCCATCTAAAACCAGCATCGATGGTCGAAGAACTGAAAACGCCTCACATCATCATTCCGGAGAGTCCATGTCTCGCAAACCATACAACAGTACAGCCCTTACTGTAGTATGGTACACGCGACCCTTAAGACTCAGTGATATTCATTTTTTACGCCACACGTGACGCAAATTAGCAAACGTGATTCCAGCCTTTGAGATTTGTGCACTGACTTCTTCAGACTTCTTCCGTCAGAGCTAATACAACTACCGAGGTATGTAAAATTTTCCACAACCACCAGTGATTGCCCTTGAACTGTTAGGGGCACATTCAGAGGCTGCACGTTATGAAGCATGACACTGCACTTTGAAGGTAAAAGGTGCATGTCGAAAGATGGTGGTCAGTTAATTCAACAGACTTGTGCTTCGCCTTCGTCTTCAAAGATGAGAACGATATCGTCTGCGTACTCCAGACTGACAAGGTTCTCACCAGCAACAAATTTAACATCAGGGTTTTAAAGGCCTTCCAACGTTCGTCCCATCGACGATAAAGTTGAAGAACGGAGAAAGTGGACATCCTTGCCGAACACCACTTTTTGTAGGGAACCTTTAGAGAGCTCACCACTATCGTCACCGCGATAAACGGTTAGTGTTCGACTGCACTGAATGTTCATGCACAACGTGCTGTTTGCATGTACACATTTACTCCGCAAATGCCACAAACCATAAACCGCATTTTTAAAAGTCCATTTTGCAACGAGCTTACCCTGAAGCCAGTAGCCCTAGCAGATGTGTGCTGCTGATGTTTCGTTTTACGACCACTGGCTTTACCAAACCTAATGGTAACACGCTACATAAGTCGGAGACAAGTAATATAATCACAAAATCCCGGAACGAGCACTGGGTGCGGCATAATCACATTCTTCATTCAGTCATACCGCGACGTCACTGCCAACAGAAACTATTTTGAAATGCGTCATTGTTACCATTTCACAATGTGCAACATTACCGCCGTCGTGGCTGATATCTGCACGTGTTTTGCGTCAGTCGGGCTAAGGAAAATGCAGAACTGCTACGGCATGTTTGCACCACTGCAAAACGCAGTAACCCCGGTGCCTCAAAAATGCAAGTCACTTTCACTGGACTGAAAAAGGATGACTGCGGTCGATCGATCGCAGTCGCATGCATCATATTTTTGATGAGTTCTGAGTAGGACGTTGCTGTTAAAACCTCGCCATAAGTAAGAAACAGATTCACTCAGCGAAACCCATGATATCACTAAGTTTTTCTGTATCCAGCCAGCGAAATTACAATGAAAATCCGCTGGTTCTGACGAATGGATTGTCAAGCTTTTGTCGCTTACTGAGTGATATCAACCAAAGTGTCAGTTGTCCTTGGAGATCAGCTAATCACGTTTGCAGTATATCAGAACAGCTCAAGATTCTCTACCTGTATCCTGTAGAGTTAATGGGGCCCTTGTGGCTACAGACCGCAACGGACAAGGAAGACATTTTGTGCACTCATGGAGTATCTTCAATCTTAATGCAGTAACCTGGACGAGCTTTAACCGGTGTAAACCTCAGTTAAGTTCGAATCCCACGGCTTCGTACTTAGAAGATCTGTCGTGAAGGTCGGCGGAAGAAAACTTGGGCGTTCATCAGTAGTCAGTCTAACCTGTGTTGGTTGCCCGTCAGACAAGTTATCTTACAAATTTTCAGTCTCTTCTGACCAAAATTCGCTTCGAAATCCGGACCAGAGTCCGAGATGAAGTTGGTTTCTCCAGAGTCACAACCTTCAACAAAATAGCCAAAAGTGGTTAATCTTGTCAGAACAACAACAACAACATCATCATCATGGACAGCATGACATCAGTGTTCAACACTGACGCTTCGCTGCCGTACAACTAGCCGAACTAGCCCACTGACACTCCCCCTCCCTAACCCAAACCCCAATTGTATCCAAGCTGCTAGTCGGGTGATTCGAATTTGTGTCAATAAGATGGGTACTGTGTGAGTGCACTTGTATCCAATGGATACATAAGTTTGGTACAATCTGTACAGCTGAACGATGGGATGGAGCAACGATAAACTGGAAGACGGATGAGTATATCCCAGCATATGGAATCTTGTAAACCGAAAAAATATGTAAGTCCGTGTATGAGTTATGGGTGATTGCGAGCGAGATGGCTGTGGTTAAAGCGCGAATTTACTGACCGGAAGGTCCGTGGTTCGAACCCGACCTCTGCATCTCGACTGCTCCTGTCTAGGCTTGGGCAACCTGGCAGTATCCCAGCCTTCGTGCTTCCTTCGGGTGACATAGCAGCTAAGCACCGAAAGGGTGTTACAGCTGAACGATCGAATCTCGCTTGAACAGGCCTCCTCTCGTGGATACTTAAACCGCATGAGCGCAGCCAGCAATCACGTTTGCCAGAGTAATTCTAGTTGGTTTGTTTGCATTGCTTGAATATTTCCACAGATTGAAGAGGAGCACAGAGTGGCGAACATTAGCGTTTTGGTGATCTCGCCGTGAGGTCAGTACCTATCTAATGGTTAAAAAAGGGGCAACTGATGAAGTAAACAGCTAAGGTTAATTACTAAACTAAAGAAGGCAGAAACACAGATAATTGGCCGTCATCGAAACCCAAGCTGCATCTAAGTGGATGATGTGGGGTGGTCTAGAGGGCCGTTGAGCGACTGGGCTGATCGATCCGTGTCACATGGACAAGGTAGTCTCAGAGCTCGTATGAATCGCCTTTGACAGCACAGTACAGGATTTTGCAATCGTATTGCGACTGCTTCAGATGTCGTCAAGCACAGTCGTTGGCCTGATACTGGAAGTCTATTAGGTACTAGGTAGATGATGTGAAACGACCTGTTTGGATTGATCACGCGACTTGTGTCAGTTATGTGTGGAGCGATCGAGCTTTTGGTTGAACCACTGAGCTTAGGGGTGTTCCGGTAAGAGAGGTGCTAGCGCATTCTCTTGGCAACTTGCTGTGTCGTGCACCCAACATATTCCGCCGAACAACAGCAGGGGAAGAAATATGGAAGCATAGTCTGGTTGGGGACTGATATTTTGTCTTTGAGGTTTAAGTTGAGCAGAAGTTTGGTTGTAAACCAAGAACTCAGAGCTGCAGCCGAAAACGTGCATGGTGGAGATTGAAGCAAGCGGCGAGTGACTGTCTGCCAACAGATCACCTTTATAGGGTAGACTCAAACAGATTGGCTTCTTTGAAACGGTCGTGACAGACTGCTGGATTTCACGTTCATACATATTCTTGGCTATAAAGCTCTCTGAGCACGTTGGCAATATGCTTGGCATTGGCTGAAGGGAATGGGCCTTCCGAACCTCGTACAATTCTGCAAATATGCGTGGGGTCAAGAGTTTGCGCTGTCGGCATGTCGCAAACGACGCTTAAACACGTCCGGAAAGACTTTACTGAGCGTCAACATGGGCAAAAAGGTGCAGTCCCGATGTTGATCGGTACTCTTAAAGCGGTGAGTGAAGCAGAAACTGACACTAACACGAACGAGGAGGAGGACGGTCCAACATGAAAACACTAAACCACCAGACTCAGAAGTGAGCGGCTGAATTCACGGTACATTTCTCTGAAGGTCAGTGTTTCAGGACCTTACAACTAGGCTGTTCAACGGGCTTATTCCATTCCCGAAACGACGCTCAATTAGAAAAAAAACTTTTAACCGAGTTCTGCAAGAAAAACAATTCGTGCATAAAATGCCTCGAGTTATTAAGAACTATCTTGCAGTAGTACACTCCAGAGTAAGGTCATCATCATCATCATCGACAGCATGACATCAGTGTTCAACGCCGATGCTTCGCTGCCGTACAACCATGATTTATTTAAAAGCCTTATTGTGAAGGAAAGAATAAGGGTGGACGGGGAAGGGACTTAGTTCTGGCTTACTACAATCATTCCAAGGTGCCTACACCTCCAGACACTCATTCAGGCAATCTGGATAGAAACTGAGAACAGGATCGCCACTGACATCGGTTGGCAGCCATATCTTGCAGCGTCTCCAACCAGGCACAGTGAGGATCACGCGGTCCCCAACCTGGAAGGCGAGCAGCACCGACAGCACCCAAGCGTTTCGTAATTTCCTTCATACCCCTCTGCCAGGTTAAGGGTTGGCCACCTCTCTGCTTCCGCCACTCTGAATTGGGCATGGAAAACAGCACTCTCTTCGGCAAACGATGATTAGGCATACGCAACACGTGTCCCAACCAACGCAGCTTCTGGTGCTGGACACATTCTTCAATGGAAGTACCCGTTGCACAACCAAAAACTCGCTTTCTAACTGCCTCGTTACGGATTCGCCGACACCAACCCACACGAGCTATGGTTCTGAGACAACGATTGTCAAACACCTGAAGACGCCTCAGTTCCGCTGCTCGAAGAGGCCAGGTCTCACAGCCATACAACAAAACAGCCCGCACTGTAGCTTGATACACACGTCCCTTGAGTTTCAGGGGTACACCACTTTGGCGCCATAGGTGTCTCAAATTAGCAAACGCGAACCTGGCCTTGCAGATTTGTGCATTGACCTCATCTGTCACACTACAATCAGGACTAATACAAATTCCAAGAGACGTAAAACGCTCCACAAATTCGAGTGTCACTCTCCGGGATTGTAAGTGGCGTGTTCAGTGGATGCATGTCCAGCATGACCTTACACTTTGTGGGTGCGAAGTGCATACCAAAGGACGGGATGACTTTGGTCAGTTCATCCAAAAACACCTGCGCCCTCTCCTCCTCTTCGAAGATGAGAATGATGTCGTCTGCATATTCCAGATCGTGCACATTCCAGATATCGTGGTGAAAGTTCAACAATGAGTTGGAGAAAGACCTTGGTAACAAATCAAATTCGTTATGACAGCACCCTCGGTCATCAGTACTTTTTTTCAAAAACAGACGATGTCGTTATGACAAGGGCGAACTGTATTTCCCACAGCAATCCCGACTTGTGTCCGGTGGAGGTGTTTTCCAGTGTTCGTTCTTCATGCTAGACTACCTATGGGTGCCTGATCTTTACAGCCCAAGCAGTCTGGATCGATTACTTAAAACTTGTCGAACTGGTGGACGTGATTTTGCCTATACATTTCGCGGATACTTTCTAAACAGCAAAACCTGAGCCGAATGCGTAGTCTGCCGAACACGCGTCTCGTTGAGTTCGAAACCGATCTACTGTGAGTAGAACAACTTTTGTGACGAATAGAGCAAAAACAGCAAAACACCTCCTTGTCCATCTCACTTCAAATTCCAGTGGCACACGAGTAGTATCTAAGGGAGTAAAGTCGGTGACATGGGCGGCTAAAACTGAATTCGGGAGGCGGAGGGAAAGGGGTCATTTTCTGTCTAAAGTTGTGTTGTTCTCCCCGAATGGAAGAACTTCTCAGAAGAAAAACCCAGCGCATCCAAGAGAAGTTGAACAACAGTCCACCACTGCATGGATCTCCCAAGACAGTGTCTTCCGAAATGAGCGAACAAATTAGTAGACAAATCAACAGATAACTAAATACTCAAAACCATCTCACCTGAATCGCTTCATCCACACAATACCAAGCAGCTTCTGATGAATAGACTTTACTTATGGCGGCTTCGACTTGAAAATCCTGGGCACCCAAATCCATCATACCGGCAATCATGAAGGCCATGGACTGAAAGAAGACCATCACAGATCAGATACACCGGTAAAAATGACCATCAAACACAGGCGCACAAACTTGCGTTTACGAAGGAAAACGACAGTCATGGTCCGACGAAGCAGCATCAATCGCCGCTATCCATGAGCTTTATTAAATTTACTGACAATCCGTTGGATCCACCGTTTCAGCTAGGCTACTATTCAGCTCCCTTCGAAATGGGATCAAGGTATCACCTTGAAATCTTCAACGACTTGTTTTATGGGAGCAGTGAACGCATACTGACAAGGCGGAGTTGGTAAAATCAAGTGTTTTCTTAGACACCGCGATGAACAAAAGCCTTAGTCTTGGTAGACTACTGTTCACGAACTAACGATGATGCAACGAATCACCAATTGGCGTCCTAGTGTAGGCTGATACCGCGAACCCTATGGAAACCCATCCATGCCACCGCACGCTAATATGACTGATGTTTTTGTTCCAGGATTCCTTTTCTATTCTTTACTATCCAAAATGAGACCACACTGACGTACGGCTGCCTCATCAATCCGACAGAACACCGTCCTCTTTATGACTATGGCAAATGTTACTGTCTGACAAGCAGAGGCCGACCAACGTCCAAGCGCCGTCCGGAATGCTTTATTATCACCACACGGCTGACAAAACATCAAGCTAGTAACATCCATCAGCTACGCCCCCACACGCGGTAACGCAAGACTGACCTTGTAAATTATTTGGTAGGGTTACCGTGGTCGAACCCCCTGTTTCAGTACCTTGGGTGATCATGGAAGCGGAGTGCTACCGTGAACACAACTGAGGAGTGATATTTAGCAACCACGTGATCTGGTTGCGTCTGAGGATTCAACCTCAAATTCCGACTGTGGACGCTGTGAGTAAGATGTCGTTTTTTTCTAGTAAGCCGGATGATCAATTCATTGGAGAAGCTCCTTTCGAGGAGGAACTAAAAACCATGCGAGAGCGTCCCGGTAGTCACGAAAACATCTGACTTTGGAAGGGTCCTAGTTCAACCCATCGTATACAAATAACCTAGTCTTATGCACAGCAGTACGAGTAGTTTGGATGGCGTGTGCAACACCCGTTATTGATAATCTATTTTAATGCAGCCCTTTTGCCCTCTACTGCAGAAACCCTTCCAATACGACGGAATTGGCTTGCTTTTCAAGAAATCAACAAACAGGGGGTATACCGTAACTAGTAATCGTTGGGGATACCAGTATCCCCAAAAACCGTTTACTTGTCGAGTTATTGCCAAAGTTATTTTCTGAAAATTTGAATTTTGAATTTTTGCGCCATTTCCGTCATGTTGCGCCTTATTCCAAAAGGACCACGCCTCTTTCCTATTGGCCAGCTGCACTGTGTGTGTGCTAACGATTTTGTCGTTCCCCAAGGCCGTTCAAAATATATACATTCGACGATGTTCCCACTGTACTTCGCCTTTAGTTGGGGCAGTTAAAGCTCTCCTCCGAAGGTCCGGTCCTATTCTCCTCTCTGCCCTAGGAGTGGTTGGGCTCGCGTCATAGCAAGGGATTTGCGCGTTCGTTCTCAAGTCGCATATGGTCGTTGATCGTACCCACTCAGATACTTAACAGTAATCCATAGTATCACTCAGGTTACATCATCCACTGCAAATTTTCTAACATTTATCCAGAACCGCCTACCAAGAAATCATTAATTGTGGTTAGCAGATGCTCATTGTCTCAACATTTTGCACGATCTAACTGATAAATATCATCTACTTCGCCATTGAGGTAACCGAGCCCCCGATTTTTGTGATTTTCAAGTGGAATTGTATTACAGAATACTTCCGTGCAGAAGTTGCCCTTAGTCGGTTTCAAGAACGTAACAAAGAGGGGTACGCTGTAGCTGGCAAGCCGTAAAATTTACTCAGACTACGTCATCCAGCGCAAGTTTGCTAACATCTCTCGAGAACCCCTACCTCTACAGCGTTGTAGTGCTATGCCAAGGAATCATTACCTATGGTTAGATGAGGCGCCATTGTTTCACGATATTTTGCATGATTTAATTAACAACCTGATGGTAGTGTAAGATCTGGTGGTGTTCAATAGAGATTTCGTCCTATCAGTGAAGCCAATCGATGTTGAAAAGCCAAGAAGCACTGTACAGCTGCTTCATCTTTGTTGCAAATCATCAGCAGTGCGTATCTCATGAAACTCAGAGTTTCAAACCCACGACCTTTCAGCCAGTGCTTGAAAACTTAACCGTTTTGCCACAAGCGGCTGAACAGCAGTGCGATTAGCTCTCACTAAACAGGACATAGCGCCCGCCACTCATCCCTCAGTAACGGAAATTACACCACGAAGTTACGTTTTGACTGGCTCCCCGAGTGACAGCAAAATCGACAAATGCCATCCGTTCTGCCATCGAGGTAACCAAGCACCCGATTTCCACAACTTTACCGTAGAACACTTCAGCGCACAAGTCATATCTAATCCCGGGCAAAGGATAACACGCTGCTGACAATATCAAACCTGTCATCCCAAACTTCGTTCCCGTTTATCTAATACATAGCCAGAAAATTCGGTATCTACCGTGAGCTCAATTGAAGTTTGTTCACTTAAAAATCTAAGGCAAGACAACCAGAACTGGACTATCAATCACACCGTCCCATGTTTAATGCAGATGGATGCAAGCAATGCTGGTTATCAATCTTTTAAGTCGATTGTTGTGTTGATGCATGTGTTGCACTGATTCTGGCTGAGTGATTTGCACTTTTGTCCACGTGGTCAGTTTTAGGCCAGAAGTCCACCTCACAACCGGCGGTTCTCTCGCCCTCTTGATGCACAAGTCGGATTGTAAAGGAGAGCGGTGCACCGGTGATTGGAGTGAACCAAGGCCTTTAATGGAATTAATTAACTTTAGCAGCCAATAAAAACACTGTCTGAATTTTTCCATGCGGGTATATCTTCCCTGAACATACTACATAACTACTTGAAGACAACGTCCAAGAACCACCCCCAGGGACAGCAAACAAGTGCTAGTCACAGGAGTGACTGGAAAAAGGCATTACAAATTACTGCGCCATTATCTCGTCTAAAACTCAACTGGCTTACCTCGGCGACGTACTGGCGCATTGTCATGTTTGCCAGTTTTTCTTGGACATTCTGAAACTCATTCAGCGTTCGCCCAAACTGCTTACGCTGAACGACGTATTGAGCTGTTTTCTGAATAGCAGCACGCATGGTACCGGACAGAGCAGCTGCCATTCCGAAACGACCTTGATTCAGTATGTTGACGGCAATCTTGAATCCGTCACCAACTTGACCCAACACGTTCTCAACCGGTACCTGATAAAGATAGGGAAAACGATGGCGAATAAGGTGGCTAGCTTTTTAGGTGCATTCCTTCCTCCCTAGAAGGACCAATCTCCTCTCATCTGCTGGATTTTAGGACCAGTTATTGGGGTGTATTTTCTTAACGGTGCCAAATAGCGATATTTCTACTCATCCAAAGCGAAAGCAGATGTCCATTTATTGCTTGCGTGCTGGTGGGTGCTTTGGCGAACCTCATCCATATGGTCTTGAGACTTTTACGCTGTAAGCGCGATGATCGATCGTCCCGGTTCAGGTTATACTAGTTTACAAACAGCTATCTGTCCCCGCTTCTCTGAAGTATTTCAGATCATCAGTTGTCGACCCACAATTCGTTGGGCACGCGCGTAACCGCACTGGTTAAATCGAAATACAGCACCCCCTTCCACTAGTAAACCCCACAAGAGGAAACAACACCTACAGAGGAGACCGTTTCGGGAAGTCTCTTCACTCCATCACTCATTGATGAAACAAGCCTGACTGACTTGCTTTCATAGAAGAAACGCCACAATGAACAAGCTCCATATTATCGATCCAAATTTACATGCTAAACGGTCAACAGCAACTGGCTCTTCTTCACTTAACTTGGCTCGGTTTGGGCAATGTATGGTATATACCCATCACAATTCGATGGAACATGTTACAGTTGCAATACGGTTTGAAAAGAAAAAAGCTGGAACGACGACCGCTACGGCCGTTGAGTTTTGACGAATGATCTCGGAACGATTGAGTGAACTCTGATAAGTCACGATTCAGCTAGATTGAACCGGTAATTCGTATTGCTTAGATGAGCTGCGATCGTGTTTTTTACGTGGTTGAATACGGTAGGACACATGCTTAGCCGTTTTCTGATGCACGCGTTGAGTCACACAACCTACCTGGGCTTGCGTCACATTTGCCGATGGAAGAACAACTATCAGGAGAAAAGTACCCTTGATGTTAGTAGTCACAGTCACTCCTGAAGTGAATCCTAAGCTGTGAGATGCAAAATGTTCTTCTTAAGAAAACTTCGATTTTCGCGGTTTCACAGGCACTATCACTTCTCAAAGGCAGCTTGATACAGACAGGAAATTTTGGTGCTACCTGATTTCTTTCGCTTTGGATGTCCTAGTACGAAGGTAGCCAATTATTCGTGTTCTCTCAGGGACCTCAATATTCGACTCATTTCCTCTTCAGTGATGTCATACGTGCTGTTTACCGGACGCTTACAGTGTATTCATACAAAACTGAAAGTTCGATTACTGGCCTCCCAGATTGGCTATCACTATAGCCATTTCTGAAGAGTACTGCCTGGTCTCCGAATCGATACGAGGTGAATTAACTGAAAATCGCCGTTGCCTCACTCTCCGCAGTAAATAGCACTTTTGGATAGTAAGTGAGTAAGTAAGTAAGTAAATTAGCGAAGTCGCTCCTGTGTAATAGTGGGTCAACATAGCGTCTGTAAAGCGAGGCTGGTCGGTTACGAGGCTTAAAACGCAATATTAATGGTTGCTCATGGAAATAGCAACTGAGAGGGAGCTAGACAGAGATCCGACTACTGCTCCACCTCTTTGTCTGTATGTTGAATGTAGATCGTAAACACAACTCTTTACAATCTACAACGGATGTTGACAAAATGATGTTCACGTGGTCAATAAAGTCCCATGCAAAATCGATCGTCCCAAATAGAGGGACGTTAGTGGAAAAAGACACCTAAAAAGAATACATATCTGCCGTCGATATTTAAATTTTGAATATAGTGTATACGATGTAGTAGATATGCTTCTTTAGGCGTCTGTCTTCACACAAGATGGGCCGATTCCTGTTTTGTGTTTCTTTTTCGGGTTCAGCACTCTGGTACCAGGTGCTCGCTCGTAATGACCTAAAGAGGGGGAGCTGGCGGTGTCCAGGTCAGTGTAGACAACAATGTTGAATGTTCGGCTCTGTCCAGCTGTAACACACCGTCTGTGCATAGCTGCCATGCCACCCAGGGATGAGGTGCTAACAGGTTACCCAAGTCTAGACAGGACCAGTCGAGATGTCCAGATTGGGTTCAAACTACAGACCCTCTGGTAAGTAAGCCTGCGCCTCAACCATCGAGCTATCTCGAGCTCATTATCTGGGGGACGATTAATCTGCGATATCTGGTGCGCATTCTTCAAGAAGTGTTTCTATTAAAATAGATTATCTAAGTGATTGCACCGGAGAACCTCGAAAAGGGCTTGAGGGTAAACAAGAAAAGTGAGATGTAGCCTAGGGATAAGCCGGAAACGACCATGGCAAAACACTTAAATAGGGAGGCAAGCCCCAGTGAAAAGAAGTACGCAACTTTCCATGTCTGAAGTAAAGTAGATTGCGCGAAATGCTAAGAGAAAACAAGTTTTTCCAATCCTTCGTTTCCATTTTTTATTGGTTGTGGAGACGGTCTAGCAACCAGTCTCCGTTGAAGAGTTTTGGAACCTCAATGATATTTCGTTTATCAGTATACGATCAAAATACCCACAAATGTTGAGCAAACCTATGTTGCAAACGAAATCCAACAGCAGCAAACCATTTACGATAGGACTCATGCATTCTCGCTATAGAACTTCAGCACAACATCCGGTCATGCGATTTGCGCACAGACGAAAGCACGTTTTGTGACTGATGTTTCAGAGTATTTTTTCCACAAATTCGGTTGCGCACTACTCGGATCAGTAGTGGCCAGAAGTTGTTGGTTAGATCACGCAGGGGGACGAGAGCTGCTTACAGCCTGCAAGGTCTTGCCAAGCAGCGAATGTGTAAAAAATACCGAGAAAACATTGCGAAGTTATGATCAACTACCACATCTCAGCAACCCTTACATATTGCCACTGGATGCAATGAAACTCAAGAGTGAGTGTACGTCGCATAACATAAAATGCATAGGAGTGCGGGCCATCTGGAATGACATATTCCTCGTTGCCTGGAAAAACAGCAATCCACAGATGAATCCAAAACCCATGCTGGAAGGTCTGTGCTAAACAACCTTGGACCTGCTGCGTAGGTGGCGACAGAAGCCTCCTCATTTTAGGAAGAATCAAAAGTGGTATCCTAGGCGAAAACAGCACAGATCTGAACTCGTAAGAACCTTAAGCAGTGTGTTAGACGCACTGATCTAGAGTCGCCTTACGGACGTCATCCTGGAATGTTTCGCTGTGGAGAAAAAACAGAACATCCGCACTAATCACTCTTTCAAGAAATTGTTACTATGCGTCCCGAAGGGAGCACCAGGGCCCAAATGCTTCTGGGCTGACCAAACACAGAGAAGGACAATCGAAAAGTCAGAGATGGGCTCGGACCTTTTGTCCACAGCTCCGCGGTCAGCACGATACAAATCATCCATGGACAAGAACAGACAAGTGGGACTTTACGGGGCAACATGTGAGCCGGCAAACACGTCACACCCCGTGCTAATTCCGGCCACCGGCTATGCAAGTCGAAGGCAGGTCACCTGGAAGAAACCAAACGTTTTTCTAATCATCATTTTAAACCAAGACGAACACTTTGACGTCTGTGTCACCAGACAGACGGAGTAGGCGAAACAGCTCATCCACAATAGTTTACTGGTCATTACAAACGCCACTAGTACTCACCTTGCAATCATCAAAGTAGAGAGCCGTCGTATTTGAAGCATGGATACCCATTTTTTCTTCCGGCTGACTGTGTGTGACACCTCCAAACTCCCGTTCAACAATGAAAGCTGTGACTTTGTCCGTAGTTTTACCATTCTGGTCGGTGACTGGTGTCTGTGGCAAATATTAGAAAAGATAGACGATCATGGTAAGCGATTTTCAAATACAGTTCAGCCCAAGAATGCGGTCAGTAAAATGCAAAAGCTAGTTCAGAAGAGCCTTATTTCAGAGGCCTGGATTAGAGATGGATAACTGTTTCCAGCTGTGCAGAGTGGATTTTGATATGAACATATGTGGATTGGATAACTCCATCTCAGCTTGGCAGCGAAAAAAACCTCTCAGCTGTAACACCCTTAGGGTGCCTAGCTGCCATGCCAACCGAAGGAAGCACGAGGGCTGGGATACTGCCAGATTGCCCAAGCCTAAACAGGAGAAATTGAGATGCAGACACTCTATTGAAAACCTCTTTCCAGTTGTTTGGAGACGTTAGACACTCTTCCTGGGTCAGTGGTTAATTGATGCACGGGTTTTATGAAGTTGGTGATAAAGAGGATGGACTCAAACAATAGTGGGATTCCCATACCTGACTAAGTTGTTACACCCACAAGAAATCGGCCTCCGAACCCCGAGTTCCCGAAGATATAGAACAACAGTTATCCAGGATAACTTCCAAAATATTTAGGAGTTTACCACTCATGTTCACTATCCAAACTTTAATCTCTTCCTTAACGAAAGGAAAAGTGATTTGCGCCGGAAGGCAAACATCTGTGTATCTGTGTCCTGGATTCATCGCAAATGAATTATGGACATCGCCTTCCATTATCCTCGAAGAGCACGAGATAGCTCAACAGTTGAGAAGTGAACTTACTGACCGGAAGGCTCGTGATTCAAACAAAACCTCGGCATCGCGACTGCTCCCGTCCAGGCAGCATCTGGCAGTATCTCAACCAGCGTGCTTCCTTCGGGTGGAATGGCAGCTAGGCACCAAAAGGGTGTTACAGCTGAAAGCTTATTATTTTTTGTCCACGAAGAAAGCCAAGTTACACTCGGGGTATTCTAGATGGACGCTTAGGAGACAACGCTGGCTTTACCTCCATATCGAGTGAGGTCCTTATCCCTGGACGACAGTGAAGTCTGAGTGGACCTTGAAAAAATCGAACCCACCTAAATATTCCACTTTCGACCCATGTAGTCAATGATCAGAGTTCTTTTCACATCAGGTGTTTCTACACCCATGACGGGACGTTTCAAAAGAACCAAATGGAACGCCGGGGTGCAGCTTGGACAGTGGTGCTATGCTCTGAGCCAGCCCAGATATTTGGAATTGCTGCCCATTTCTCCTGTCACCCTGGGCAACTGTTCCCAGATGTGATAGGGCACAGGAGGATTTTCCTCTTCGCTGTCAACACGTAACTGTGTACCTAACTACTTACTCCGTTTATATCGGATACCGTATTTTACGCGCGCTCTCGCATATTACCTATATGTGGATCTAACTGCTTAAGACAAATAGTTCCTTTGAACCAGGGATTTCGGCTTTGAATGTCATTTTCATATTGGAATTTTGGGTGCCAACAGTTCAACCCCAAAAGGGTTCGAGAAGATCAAATGAAAACCTGGCTCTCTTGTGTGTAGCATACGGTGTCTGTCAGTTTGATTGATTTATATGCAAGTATTGGTGATCTACAACCTTGCTTACTGGGCTTCGGCTCATGATCTTTCTGCTTTCTATCCACCAAAATTGTTGTGAACCCCTACCTCCGGAGAATCACTGTCCCATGGTGCTTCCATAGCGTGCATAATACAGGTGTTTGAATAACTCAAACATAATGTTGCAGATCCTTCGGCAATGAACAACCACAAACGTACCTTTGCGAATACCGTAAATATCTTCGCCAGCCCACCGTTACTGATCCATATTTTCGTTCCATTCAGAATATAGTGCTTCCCATCTGGTGAGAGTTTTGCTGTTGTCTGAACCGAGGCAGCATCAGACCCTGAACCCGGTTCAGTTAGGCAATATGCAGCAATAGTTTTTCCTGTGGTCAAGTCCGGCAGATACTTCGCTTTTTGGGCTTCCGTGCCATACAAAACTATTCCTTTGTAGCCGATACTCTACGGGGTAATTATGAAAAGCCATTGTACCTGATGAGCTCCCAAATGTATACCCAGCGCAAGATCATTCTGGCCAATAATGTTCACCAGCCGAGCGTACTCGGAATTTCCCAGACCTAGACCATGGTATTCTTCTGGCGCCTGCAGTCCATACGCTCCCGTCTCAGCTAATGCACGGGACAGTTTCTCGTCAAACTTCCCCTCTGCATCGTGCTTCACAGCGTCGACCTCTGCCTAAACAAATCAGCAAATACTAAAATTCCAAACCTCAATAAACTTTTCAAGCGGAGTAACAATGTCCTGTAGATTTTGCAGCTTCTCAGCAGTTAGGGCTATGAACTGTGAAATCTGGTCAGCCACAAACCTTTAGGAAATGGCAGAACTTCGTTGACGTTGAGCTTCCCCCGGAACACATTCATAGCAAAAGAATTTGTTTCCGGTAGCTACGTGATACGAAAATTCATTGACAGAAAATACGATGCATACGGGTTTCACCATTTTCGAGTACCTAGATATCACTTGTTTTGTTACAACCGGTTGGAGAAGCCTTGTGTTCCGCAGACCACACCAAATAGTAAACCGCTGCGCCTTATCCATCGCCCGGTAATCCGCAGATTGCACTCGCCTCAATAACAATTGCGAAAATCGTCATCGCTCATTGGTCTACACGAAATCCAGGAGTCACGGATTCACAGACCGATACGGCGATTCTTGGCCGCACAATGATCTTAACTGCAAAATCTTTGCGAGTGGAATAACATTTTTTTAAAGGACGAGGGATTCATATCAGATGCCAT
>SJOL01005126.1:284233-311775 GCA_004794785.1 Opisthorchis felineus | reverse complement strand
GCTTGTGCCTTTCAGGTGAACGACAACCGCAGAACGACAAGAACACAACCGACCCGGGAAACTTGGGCAAAAGCCTCGATCCTGTGTATCAATCCGTGAATCCGTGAATACCCAGCTTAACATATGTAGCGTGTGTAATTCACCTATCGCGGGAGGGTTCCTTCTTCCTAGGACCATCTGGCGTACCTCAACATTACCAATCCGATGTTTCAACCAGACCAGACCAATGCTTCGGAGACACCGATGGTCAAACACTGACATCTTTCTTATAAGAAAGGTGTCCTCTGCGCGTAGAGGCCACGTCTTTGATCCATAAAGCAGTATGGATCGCACTGCCGCAGTGTAAACTCTGCCCTTGACATACAAACTGATTTCACGTCGGCGTCGTGGGTGTCTGAGGTTAGCAAAGGCTGTCCTGGCTTTCCCGATCTGAGAAGTAATCTCATCTCCATTCAGTTCACTGGAACTTATACGACTCCCCAAGTAAACAAATTTATTTACCATGTCGATTGGCTCACCTGCAACCATGAGATGTGGGTTTGATCCCACCCAGTCTTGTAGCAGCACTTTGCACTTTGGAGGTGTGAAGCGCGTGTCGAACCACTCTGCAGTTATTTAGGTTAATTAAAATGGTTTACATTTGGGAAGGATCTGTACCAAGCACAGCAATATCGTTCGCATTCTCAATGTTTGTGAGCGAACATCCCGTGAGCATTTCGACTCTAGGTGTTTCAGAGGCAGGCAGAGAAATTTCAAGCAGCACATCAGTAACAAATTTGAAGAGGAAATGTGAGAGGAGGCAGCCATGTCTTACGCCACTGGACGTGGTGAACTCAGGCGAAAGCTTCCCGTATACTCGTGCGCGCCCTCATAAGGGATGTAACTTTGGAAGGGACACCTTTGATCGGCAGATACCGCCAAAGTTTCTGACGATCGACAGAATCAAAAGCAGCTTTCAATTCAAGAAAAACGATTAACGTGGGACGTTTGAAGGAGTTGCGCTGTTCAAGAATTTGTCTCAAGGTAAAGATATGATTGATGCGTCCTCGACCAGGGCGAAACCCAACTTGATTCTCACGAATATGTCTCCCCCGATAATCCACCAACATGCGCAAAATAATACCAGAGAGCACCTTAGATGCGACAGATACGAGGCTGATGTCACGGAGGCTTTCACGTGACGTTCTTGCGGCCTTTTTGAGGATGGTTGAGGAACTCCATTCGGCTGGCATTCTGTTTTCGTCGTGAGACTTCACCAGGACCTCGCCACCTTTGGAGAGCGCGGGTTGCAGACCATCCGGGCCGGGCGCCTTGTTGCGCTTCAGGATTGATACCTTACGCTGGATTTCGGTTGCTGATGGGTTGGTTTCAGTGTTCCATTCGGACCCGCTTGGTTCTTCCAGCTGTTGTGTCGAAGGAGACCAGCTGAACTGTTCTTCGAAGTGCTCAGCCTGCCGCTCAAGACGACGATTGAGGGAGTGAATTGCTGTTCAATCTTTTTTGCATAGTGTTTCACTGACACCTACCTTTTGACCGGTTGATCGAATCAGTTAAAACAGTTGAACAGTTAAAAACTGTTGCCTACAACGAAAGCCTTCTCCATCTCCTGGGCTTTCGAATTCCACCAGCATTTTCTGTCATTCTTCAAGCTCCTGATTATTCGGCGTTTGAGGATCTGCGTGCGCCATCACAGTCGCTAGTTGCTGGTATGGTCTTTCTGGCATCGATAAGATCTGCTGAGCTCGACGATATCCAGTGTTCATTTAGTCTAGTCAGATGGCCTGGAAAAACAGTTCTGAGTGCTGAGAGCATTGCTTCTTTAAGTCGCCTCCATTCAACCTCCAAGGAATCTTCGTCATTTGAGTGACTGCGTTTCCAGTACCTTTTTAGCCAAATCAGCTCAATACCCTTCAGCTACTGAAACTTGTCGAAGTTGATGAACGGAGCTGCTCTCTTTTGGCAAGCGTAGTGCTGGCAGAAAACGAAGTGCCTAGGGGGACCGAACGATGGCGTGATCAGAGTTAAGTTGCGTACCCCAGAGGGAGCGACAATCCTTAACTGAGGCTCTCCATCGGTAACTGATAGCCGCATGGTCCAATTGAGTCCACAACTCTCTTGTGGTTGGTGGCCTCCGAGTAACTGGAAGTGAGCTTTTGTGTTGGAAGTTCGTACTGGCTAGGAACAGACGATGATCTACACAGAACTGAGGAAGCCGCTCCCCATTATCCGCGCGCTCGGCATCGAATCCAAATCTACCGCCTAGTTGTGCTTCTTCCGGACTTAGTCGTCCAACTTGGGCATTCATATCACCCGCCAGGATTACCATATCCGCCCTTCTTGCCGACCGAAGCAATCGTGATAGATTTTGATAAAACTCGTCCTCATTCTCAGAACTGCAGTCTGTTGGGACGTATGCTGATACGACAAACAAACGCCGTTTACCGCATCGACCTGCGTTAATCCTAAGTGAGCCAGACAGCCGCACAGCGCAAAGGCGACTGTTTACTGGGATCCAGCCCAGTGAGGCGCTTTCAGCCTTGGAGCTGAGTTCAACTCACACCGTAGATGCCATGAGCCATTGCGTGAGGATCACCAGATACCCGAATAGGGAAATGTGGAACATCTGAGTTCGTCCTACGCGGCTTGAGGAGCACGACCGAAGTGGGGCCTTGTATGCGTGTTTCGGAGACCCAAAATACATCGACAGAAATGGAAACCAAGGCTTCAGCAAGAGATGCCTGCTGCCCAGTTTGACATAGAGTGCGGACAATGAAAGCTGCAATGTGGATTAGATCTCTTTATATTAGTAAGAATTATTTTGGTTTATTTTTCTGAGCGACGGTTAAGACACGGAACAATGGCTAGGGGAGTGACAGATGGGTTTGCTTGCACTGCATCGTCCGATGGCCAGGAAGGGGGTGTGGGGGGAAGATCAAAAAGATAAGATAATCGTTCAGCTGTAACATCCTTTCGGTGCCTAGCTACCATGCCACCCAAAGGAAGCACGATGGCTGGGATACTGCCAGGTTGTCCAAGCCTAGACAGGGGAAGGCGAGAGGCAGAGGTCGGGTTCGAACCACGGACCTTCCGGTCAGTAAATTAGCGCTCTAACCACAGCCATCTCGCCCCCTGGGGGAAGGCCTGTGTAAGGGCTAAGATACATCCCGGTTGCTCATGTCGAAGAAGGGGGCTTGGTTGAGGTAACCCACCTTGAGCCTTTGACTCAAAAGTCTGAGACACAAGGCAGTGGGAGGATGTAGAGTTTTGTTCTGGGACCCTGCCCGTAGCGTCTGACTCAAAAGTCTGAATCGTGAGCCAGCTGTTGTTACGGTTTTGTTGGGGGACCCTTGGCGGAGCCAATGGCTCAGTGGTGTCACCCACCTGCTGCAGGGGCCGGCTTGGCCCGAGGACACAGGGAGTAAGGCATTACTGCCTCACTCCTAGTGCAGCTGAACGGAGCAGGTGTCTTCTGAGCAGCATCAGACTCTGGTTTTAAAAGTAATTAGACCGTATTGAATAATGCGCCGGCAGTCACGGTCAACCGTTGGGCGGTCGGAGTCTGCGGTTTTTGGGGCCGAATTTCTCTAGTCCGTCCTTCCTAGGGCGGAGGCAGCATCGCTGCTTCCATAAATATGGACATGCTAGTCGCTACTGCCTTTACACTCCTATCGAAGAGGACAGTTCGACTTTACCTCCAGACAGCCTCGTAATACGATTACTTGCAGTCCGGGAAATCGCTGTTCTTCGTCGGGTTCCTCCCTTTTGGCCTTCCTGGCATGGTGGAACCCTTGGGAACTGAGTCCCAGCCGGTATAGCCCTCACGATCATTGCAACACAGAAGCCCAACCACCACGACAAGGTGGCAGCTTCAGGTCGCGACCTACTTTGACCTATGCCAGGTGGTTTTCAGGGAAAATAACTTTCTACCGACAGATCAACTGGTGACACTCTTTAGGTTAAGTTAGTTGGGTAGTGTACTTCGTATGCTAGAGGATCGTTGGCCTCGCAGAAACCCCTTTGCTGAACCATATGTCGAGTAGAGAGGACCCAAGAGCTGTCAGTCCACGACTTGGCTGCAAATCATGGAAGTCCCTACTTGCCTAATCGCGTTGATAACTACCATCTCCCGCGATGGGGATCACGGCACAAGACAAACCAATATGTGACCTTGTCACGCCGTCACTGGGAGTCCTACATCAAAGCCATTGCATCCAATGCACAGCTGTTTTACTCCCGGCTTTGTCAATCGGTTGAACTATTAGGCCACCGCCTCCAATGTGTGGCTGTCATTTCTTCATCACCATCTTGTCTAAGGCGGAACTCCACTGGGCACTGTCATCGAGCAGTGGAACATGATAACTGAGGCAGGCGCTTCTCTGATAATTACAGAAGTGCTCGGTGCATCTGATCTGCACTGATCGCTTTTCGTGCAACTTCTGAGTGGGTGCGTGTGTCGATAAACAGGGGCAGCACTGTCAGAAATCAAATAACTATCTATTTTGTGGAAGCTGTGAAGGTCGCAGGTAGAGAGAATTTGCGACTAGATTTCGTCCAATAGATGGAATCCGTGTTGGTTGATTCGGTATTCGAGTAAGCCTACAGGGGTCTGTCCAAAACCAGGTTATTGGATTGGTCTTTACTTGATGGTCGCTTGGACAGCACCGTTATGAGGCTTTGTATTCTGCTGCACGACAAATCATCAGGAAGGCGCAGACAGCTAAAACTTTTGATGACTTGATTGTGTCGCGTTCCGGAGACCAGACGGAATGTTCAAGGATATGTAGCGGCCGAACTATGTAGTCACGACAATCCGACGAAGCACCTGCGAAGCAAACCAGAGTGCTTGAACCACAAGACACTCAGAGCTGGCTGAAACGATGGAACAACAAACTTACACTCCAGTGCCGGAGATTCCTATCTCCTTGGCTGGCTGCAGTCCACTATTGGCGCATACAAAGCTGTTGTTTCCTTGAAGATAACCAAACTGTTTCTTACTTCTGTGTGTTCCAAAAGGTTAACCTAGAGTGCAGAACGCAAGTGCAGTCTTAAAAAAGCAAGTTCCTTATCAGTTTCTATTTTGGCGAGTTTCAGTTATCGACTCAGTCTGGAGGAGATGGAATGGGAGCCTGGTCCGGTCCGGAGAAGAGATCTGAATGTCACAACTGTGCTCCGTTTCGCTCATTCACCAGACTCACTCCTGTTTCCCTCGTGGTGATAAAATTAACTTGTTTCATGACGTGTACGATTGTGTGACTCACCAACCCAACCTCAGCATCTCGACTGCTCCTGTCTAGGTTCCGGTAACCCGGCACTATCCCAGCCCTCATACCTCCTTCCGTTGGCATGGCAGCTAGGCCACAGCTGAACGATTTATACTTAATTCTAGCCATCTTGAGGCTTCTTCGTCTTTCGAGTGGATTGTTCCCTGGGAGTGCGCTTTAGGTCGCTTTACCCATTCTAGCTTTACTTTTTTGGTGTTTCAGACAATACTGAGTCTATTTTCTGTCAAGACGCCGGTGATTCCCCAATGCTTTCTCACTGCTCAAAGTTATGCTTCCGGCCTGTGCAGAAGACGACACATTGAGTGAGGTTGATTTAACGGCCAGATTTAAAAGGCACCTTTCACGCAAACCTGCTGACACCATTCACGATGAAGACATGTATGATATTCTATGCCAGCTTCGAAGCTACAGCAGCACACTGGCCTATACCTCAAGAACTGCAACGTGGCTGGTAAAATTGCTCATGAGTGATGATTTTATCCAGTTCTATATGCGTTACTTGGAATTGCTATGTCGCACCGACGAAGTGGACTATATTTCCCACTCGGTGAATCGCTGTGTGACCAACTTCATAAAATTGCATATAATCATATGGAATGTTACTGACAAAGCAGATGGATTGTGTGTTAAGCTGGCTTCTGCCGGCGTTATCAGTCATCTATTCCGATTACTTGGTCTTGTACAACTGCATAAAGCGGTGGGCAATCGAGACCAAAATGCGCTGTGGCTTGCTCACGGCGCTGTTGGTATACTGCAGAATGTAGTAAATCACATCCCAAATGCTGTGTGGCAACTCAAGGAGGCGAATGCTTTTAACATCCTCTCAGGTTTTCTAACAGAGTTCAATGTTAGCGAAGGCCAGCAAGATCTGGAAGCACTCGCACTTGGCTATCATGGGCCAGAACAAACGACAGCGGCACTGCGACTCCGATTGCATGACCATGCATTAAAAACTGCCATACATTTTCTACTTTCGTTTCTTCCCAACGAAGATCATAACGAATCGGACGATTTGCATATCGTCTATTTACTGACTGCACTGGATGATGCATTGAATGGGTCAACTACTTTGTACTCGAGCAAGTTCGGCTACAGCGTTGAGGAACTGCTGGTCGGCTTCACAAACCTGGCCAAGCTTGATAAGAACAAGAAAGCTCTTATCAGAAACAATGCTATGGAATCCGTCCAGAAAGCGCTTACTGTGGCGCATGAATTGAAATACCCCTATGTTCCGGACGGGGCAGAGTTTGTACCCACACTTATCAAGGAAGCTCATGGTCTGGCGGAGAAGACCCTGAATTTTTTATGGTTTCTCTCATTAGTTCCGGAAAGTTTGGACAGTTTAAAACCTGGTTCTGTTATACGTGGCCTTGTCGAGCGGTTTTCCGACGATTTCAACTGGCCTGATAGTTGTGTGAAAGCTGCCAGAAGTATTTTGTGCACCGTGTCTTATTCCAATGCCCTACCTTCATCGGGGGGTGAACAAGAAATCGCAGAGATGATGGCTTTAGAACGTCGGCAGTGTTCCCGTCGTGGGCATGTTATGATCAGTTACTCCCACCGGAATCAGGACGTAATGTTACGCGTTCGAGACAAATTACAAGACCTGGGTTATGATGTATGGATGGATGCAGATCAGATACGTAAGTCATTCAGTATATCAAACTCTCTTTTTCTAACTCTTGAAATTTGGTTTTCAACTTATCCCTCATGTATACCATCGTACTTCATATCTCAGCTTTTATCTCCACCCGTCTTCTGTCTATCCAATACGAAGCGTAGCAGAATATACGAATTCTCAAAGGGTCATACTGTCTGGAGTGGAAGAAAAATGTGTTCTTTCAGGGGCTCTCTCTTTTTCAAATCGAAGGACTGGGACCGGTCGTCAGATATTTTCAGACAGGTCCTCAGATCTCCGCCCTCTCTAGAGGTGTTTTCTTTGCGGACCACTGTAAGCAAAATCATTCACTTAGAGATGTTCGGCTGTGAACTGTGTGAAACCAGGAAACCTTGGTTAAGTTTTCTTGTGGTGTGTGCACTTGTGAATAAGGTGAAACGCACTGACAGTCTGCACAATGAAGGCATCCAGGATAACAGTGTTGAACATATCTGGCTTCTCTGATAAGCGGCTACCTTACACCGTACACGTAGAAAGAAATTAGACCGTCTTCTCGCAACATTTAACCTTTTCACCACAAATGGTGAGAGTTTGCCGAAAAATCACTCACTTATCCTTTTTTGCACATTTTCAGCGTGCCACCTAGCGGGTTGAGATCGGATCCTGGAACTTTAATGGGATTGTGTTTCTAAAATTCGTAACTTGCTATTAAGACCGTAGGATGGATCCGCGCACCGACCTGAACAAATGCGAAGCAACCGTACAACGTTTCTTAGCTTTCAGACATTAGGTACCCGTGATTCACACGATGGGACCCTTACATAAGTTGAACACGTGAGTGAACAACCTATAGATGATATTTTGCGGACTTCACTCATACCATATTTTCGTGTCGCCTCAAAAAAATACTTCATCCGATCTTCCATTGAGCTACCCCATTCCTTCAGAGAAGTGAACTGTAATGGGTGAAAAGTGCAGACAGATTTCATTGCATCACAAATCGAATTAGCCTAAACGAGCTGCACTTACCCTGCTTACTGCACTTACAGCCTGTTTCTCTGTCCTACTGCGCTGACCTCAGTGTTATTTAGTTTATTCTCTGTAAGATATATTATCTTGCCCCTGGCGTTTCTATTGCATACTACTTCCCACTCTTTCGCGAATTGTGTGTTGTTTTACACTATCGGGTAATGTTTAACACGGAGCGAAATTGTAATCTTCTTATTGCTCTCCCTTGCTCCGTTCAGGCTTATGAACTTTGCCTGATTCATGAGCAAAACACGTCACTGTTGGGCTGCACGCCGACCAACCGAACTACACTGTCATCAGATCGACTCGGCTTTTCTCCAGAAGAGGTATGAACAACCAATGGATGTCCGTACACGCAGTGCATCAAAACTGCTTGGGGTAATACTCCGTTAACAGCTGACTTAATAGAACTGAGGCAAGTGAAATGGCGCGAGACACCTTAAAAAATGACACAAACAACAACAGCGACCAAGAGCATGCACTAGGCATCTGCGTCAATTAGAAAAGATGACTGTGTGAACTGGGCTCTCATTTGCGAGGAGACTTTCTCTTTTAAAAACTGGTCTGGGAAATCGTTCTGTTGATTGAAGGAGAAAATTAAGAAGACTCAAGCAGCAAAGTGCGATGTCCTTGTTTGTAGAATAGCCGCCCAAACAGTTCTAATTGCAATCCCCATCAGTATGTTGTCGGAGCGAAGTCGTCACTAACCACTGCCATAAGCCGACTGGACGGTCGTACTTTTTATGTTTCTAGATACTCAGCATTTCTGTTAAAATATCTGAAAATTTTCTTTTACCGCCTGTTTTTTCAGAAGGCTTGTTCGGAGCTGGAATGGCCAAAGGAATTCAGCAAGCTTCCGGATTGATTTTGGGTATTTCTCAGGCGTTTATAGACTCGCAGCATTGTCGACAAGGGATGTTGTTTGCCTATTTGTTACAAATACCCTTCTACCCACTGGAGTTGCAGGAAAAGGTTGTTGTGGACGGTTGGCTTGCAATGCTCTTGACCACAATCAAGTGCATACCGCTATGTGACGAGACTATGGTTGACAATGCAGTGCAGACGCTCGTTGAACAGCTAGGAGACCGTGGGCGCCGTCTTCCAGGAGATGAGAGACCAGCCTTCACGCGTCTTACACACAGACTATCATCCTTCCTAGCTTCACCTGCAGCAGTAGCTGAGCATACGAGGCATGTCTACCCTTCATTCAGTTTGTCAAGGGAATCGGAGGGAACTGTTCCACAGTCGGAAACAGGTGAGCTTGTAACCGAACCATCTCTTGCCACAGTACTTGATCCGTAGTCTGATGGCGGCTTCTAATAGAGAGCAGTTAGTGGAGACTTGGGCGTAACATGAATTTTCCGTTGGTTACTTTGTTCGCTCCATTTACTCTTCTTTGTCAACAATTAGTTACTCAGGCTACTGAGAGTAATTTTCCAAGTTGCTTGCTAAGCTCAGTCCAATAAAGCCTCAGTTGTTCAAGTACGTGTGACGCGGGTTCATCATTTTTTTCCACCCCGTCGTCTAACGTGAATTGATAAGTGATTGCTTTTGGCAGAGAATACAGTGAAGTTCTGTTGTAAAGAGCGGAACATGGAACCCATTCGTAATAACGACCATTCCGTTATAACCGCAAAGATTCGAACAAAACTTTTAAATTTAGTGGTTTTTGCCTAATAATGACGTCTGTTATGGCATGCTCGACCGTGCTTCTGGCATCCCGCTATTCTGTAACTCGTAAACGAATTTCACTCTTCGACGGCTAAAGGGAATGTGTATAAAACTGCAGTGATATGATCTGAAAGAGCCTTGGATTCGTGGCTCAGATAACTGAGAGCCTCAAAGAGTTCCGATCAATCGGGCAGGTGAATCACTTCGTGCTCGATTAGTTTTTTCCGAGTCATTGAAAAGTGACCAGAAGAAGAATTATTCGACGAGAAACAGCATGATTTTTCTACTCAAGAGGTTGACTTGTAAATGCTCTAGCACCTTGTACACAGATCTCTTCTTTTATGTAAGTATGAATAAAAACCGATACGGTCGTAAACGGAGGGAGGAGTCAACGGGTTGCTTCCAATGTACTTAAAGATTAGTGGGTCAAATATATAATATGATGCACCGTAGACAGCGAATGCAGTATCTGCTTGGGGCTTGGAACGAACGATTAGGTTCTTTTCTAGAAGGACGTCTCTTCTGAGCTGACAGCGATTCTTACTAAGATGTTCTGTGTTCAGTGTATTTAAATTTGGGTGCATTTTAATTTCCGGCACGGTGTACTCCCCATTAGCCCCCTTTGATAGTCGTCAGTCAACACAGTCGTAGGTGGCTTCGTGGATAATTCGTTTGTTCTGGCGGTCTGTTTTAAATAATTTCACCTCCGTTGGAATGATGTACTGCAAAGCCTGGTGCTGATTCATGACGGAATATAAATGGTCGGAGTTAGACGGTAACCGATGGCGCCGAGAAGAACAGTACGATTCATTATGCTGTTTTGCAGGCAACTTGCGCAGCTGCGATTCGCTAACTCAATGCTGTTGACATTGACGATAGATTCCTAATGAGTTTTTCGCCGGCTTTCCGTCTTCTATTCTTGCACAGTTTACGTGAATAGGGGTATTCTATGCAGGGGATATTGAGTCTTTGGGACATTCAAGGAGATACAGGTATTTGATGCGTACCTTTCACTTCTGAGCGTAATTCCTAAACGTACCTCAGCGCGAATTCTCGCCTACCGAAGGTCATGTACTAATGGTCTTGCTATTTCCCTTGTAGTCTGTAGCATACTCAGTTCAACGTGGAAGGTGTAGTTTGCCACGGGCGCGAGTAGCTGATCAGTACTGTGACAAGATATAGCGCCACTCGTCCTCTAGTCACACTGAGCATTTCGCCTGATCAGGTGTTGTGTAGCTTCTATGGTATACGTTCCCAATGCATAGTAGCACTCGTTAGTAGTGTGGAACTGCCCATGGGCCTCGCGTCACGACAAACAAATGTGCAAGAAAACCTGCTTCTGAATGATGAATCAAATGATTAACTGACTGTCTCTGAAGACTACTGGCCAACTGCCATTTGACCGAGTTTAGCGTGGTCAGCCTCGCTCTTACAGCAGATTTTGGATTTAGCATTCCAAATGCTGGAATCGGTTCTACTCTGGAGTTGAATGTGAATCCACCAATGCGGAAGAGATGGCTTTTACAAACTCGGCTCGACCCCTTGTTCGTCTTCAGACACCGGAATACAATCAAATCCCGATAACTCGGATCTCCTTATCTCGAAAATCGGCAATTTTGATAAACACCTATTTCCAACCAACAGGACGAGTATCCCTATCATTAATAGTTAGGGTAACTCCATAACTTCCTTGTTCCACGCAAGTAAGCATCGTGCTTTGCGTTATCCCAGCTGTGGTGCTCGCGTACCATGCTCCGCACACGATGAACACGCGTTTGATGTGTGTCTGCGGACTGTTCAGGTCTGTGGCATCAAGGGCGCGAACTGTTATTTTCACATATCTCCAAACCCTTCTCAGCTTAGGTTCTTCAAGATACAAATGGGTCATTCTGGTCTTACGTGGCTAACCAATACAGACCAACGCTTGAGATCGAACGCACAAATCCGTAGACATATCACGCAGCACTGCTTGGGATGCGAAACAGTATTATAGCCTAAACGAATTGAGTCAGCCTGTTGCTTGCAGCGTCATCCAAAGAACAGTGTGCGGATTTGTGGTAGACGATGACTTGCAAGTTTCAGGGTCATGTCTGTTGTGCTATCAACCATTAACGGGGTTCGTTTATGAAATGTGCTGAACACTAGTTTATTGGAACCAGTTAAAGTGCAGCGCTTGGCGAATCACTGTAGAAGCTTGGGTAAGGCAAAATGCTGACTCCCAGAGACGTAAAGATGAGTAGCAGGTGGACCGCAACCAAATTGAATTGGTTGAAAAGCTTCTCATCGTTCCCGACAATCTATCAGGATACTACGAAAAAGAACACCTTACTAAACGGAGGGAACGCTGCCGACAGTAATGAGGTAGCAAGTGAAAGACGTCAGGGCAGTTCAACATCTACCTTAATCCGCTCCTAGAAGACAGAGTAGGTTCCGCGTCTGAACGCAATCCACTAGTAGTAAAAACTTTAGTAGTCAGGATTGCATCAACTGGGTGCACCAATCTGACCTACGGAAAGAGAAAAGAGTTTTCAGGGGTTGGAGTTATCATATTGGCTCTCTGGTATTTTGAAGGGTTTTCTTTGCAAGGGAGAATTGTCGCTCAGCATTGGTCGATGAAAAATAGATGTTAGAATTATACACACCTACATGGGATCAGTACTTCGTTCCAACTATTTTGGTAGCTCCTATGAGTATTTGAGTTTTTGCAATGCCAACGTGTTCTTAACCCCACAAAATCGTGGTTGTTGTGTGATGACAATTAATTATGTGACTGGCTGGACTTTGATCCCTTCGAGAACGTTTGGGTGATTGTGGTTTGAGGACCATGGCATTTTCACACGATCAAGAAATCGAAGGTTTTCTGACAAGGTGGATGAAACTACTTTGCGGGTGTGCAGCCAGTGGTTCCAGGCCCACGTAAAATTAAGCGTAGTGTGCTTTGAAAAAATTAGGTAAGATAACGTCGTAGTGACCAAACGATCACGTCCCTGGGACGCTTCCCGCTACTACATTAATTTATCTCGGTGTTAACTTATTATCAAACGGCACATTCAATTACCAGCCTAATGACCGGACTACTGTACAATATTTAGCAATACTCTCGCCATTTGACCCGACCTTACATGACTCGATATCAGGTTGACTCAGCAGCTTCACTGAATCTCCAGTATATACTGATTTATCTGAAGTTGGTTGTAGGCGGAGTAGTGCACATATCTGGCTTCATTCTGTCGGACCCTTTCTCAGTCGAATTACCACCGTGTCATTTACATGTCTGACCAGAATTCTTCAGTATGATTATCTATATATTGTATTTGACCCAACTGATAATATCACTGTCAGACGATACCCGTGAGAAAGTATAGCCTGACCCTCGTTTGGGTAATGGGACGCCATACTGGTTTAGATGATATGATACGGGTGCACCTATTGGTTTACTGTTCAGTCAAATCGGTTGATTAAATTGTGACCAGGTCTGTTGGAACATGGAACATGACCCTGGGTAATCGTGCGCGCTGGCGACGTAAACAAGAGGATGATATTCGGGCGTGATCGCCTGACAGTGTCAGAAGGAAGCCATAATCGCTGACACGATTCTATCCTGACAGTTAATTAGGCTTAGCCTACGCCTAAAAGTATTTTGGTATCTGAATTGGTCGATTAATCAGGCTGACGGATTCATGAAAAAACGGAATAATCACATCACTGCATCATTGCTGCCGCTGTAGCAGAACGTCAACGTTCCCGCTTCAGGTACCTATGGGTGTGTGATAGTTTATGGGCTTTTGTTGTTGTTGGTATGGGCTGACGATAAAGAATTCCTAATGATGTGGTCATCAAACGAGTAGTGTTTGGTTTTTGTGAAAATTTCTTCGAGGACTGGGCCCAATGCCAACTACGGTGACTTGGTCATGTGTTGTGCATGCTGAGTTACTGTCCTAGTCGAGAAGACTTCCAGTTTCCATTCCGAATTCGGAGTGGATAATGTATGACTTGACAGATGGGGTCGAAGGTTACGAAAAGTCTGGGTGTTGAGGATTCGACTCATCTCGGAGGATGGAGTCCCGGTGACCCTTATTGTAATTCTCCAGACGCGTTGCAAGATGTGACAGCAAAGTGAAGTCAATGGCGTTCGCATTACCGGTTCCGATATACAATTTGACTCATCGTTGGAAGTTGTGTGCATTTGTGCTAAGCCATCACTAAGCCACTTCCTTCTCCACTTTCATCAGGCCGACATTGTTGTATGGTCGTGAGGCACTAGTGATTCGACAGTGGTAGAGTCGGCAAGGGTAATAATCTGATCCATCCGACTAGAAAATGAATGTTTGGTAGCTGTCGTCCAATCTACGTTGTTCTCCACCCCTCATTGCAAATCATTCTAGGGTGGGTTACCTTACGCAGGTCATACGAATAGACGAGTAGCGGAGTGGTCAATCACTGCGTAGAATTCTTTTGTGATTGGTGCAAGTCATTCCGAACACTTTTAGTACTTCGGTGTTTTGGAGAATTGTTTCGTACTTTGTTCCATATAGCTAATCTACCCCATACTCAGTGGTTAGAGCGCGAATTTACTGACCGGAAAGTCTATGGTTCGAACCCGACCTCTGCATCTCGACTTTTCCTGTCTGGGCTTGGGCAACCTGGAAGTATCCCAGCCCTCGTGCTTCCTTCGGGTGACATGTTAACTAGGCAACGAAAGTGTTACAGCTGAACGATCATCGATCATCTTCTGGATCTCGTCATCATGTAATTTCTCCACGTACCGAACTTTCGGTACGAATCGGAGGCTATGGCGGTTTAAAGCATCAAACTTGCCCATTTTCTAAGCTGAGAAGGTCCCCAATTCAAATGCGGTGGCGTGAAATTGCGTGAGCAGTGCTTCGTTTCAGCAAAGCTGGGAGACATGTTCAAAAATGCACAAATTGGCAACAGTTGTAAAGTACTGGAAAAATAGTGCTTCTTTTCTTGGATTGGTTATCTTGAAACATGGAGTCAGCGACAAAGCCATATCATCATTAGTGCCCCAAAGGACCTCCATTCCAACAAACTAAACTCCGAAGCATAACAGACACGGCATCTATAAATAATAGTAATAATAATAATAATAATGATCGTTCAATTGTAGCCCCTTTCGGTGCTTAGCTGCCATGCCACCCGAAGGAAGCACGAGTGCCGAGATCCTGCCGGGTTACCCAACCGTAGCAGTGAAAATGCAGAGATCGGATTCGAATTACAGACCTGGTCGTTAAGTTCACGCCTTAACTACTGAGCTATCTCGAGCTCGTAGAGAAGGAATCAGTTTCAATTCAATCGGTAAGCTCAGGTTTAGTGTCATTTTGGAAGCTTGGCATATTGACACTGTTCAACCCTACACCCAGACCTACAAGTAAAACTGCCACCTGCTGTCATGTGCACAAAACAGGGGTGGGGTTTTCAAATTGGACAACGTAGTGGTTCCAGACTTTCACACCCAGGACTGCCTTCTGTTTCGTCCTGTTAGGCTGTTGGACCAACTCCACCCAATAGAGACCCCGTGGGGTACACTAGCACAGTGCAAGCCTCAATCACCCGAGGACGGAGTCTGTCTAATGGGGAAGAGCATTCAGAATCTTTTCCATACACTCATCAAAGCGTACATGGGTTTTGAAACAGCTGAAAACAATAACCGAAAGCTTTCTGGACGAGACAACACCATGGTATGCTCCTATAAGTTTGTCAGACTAATTTTTAACCTTTCGGTTTAGTAAGACCAGTCGGCCAAGGTACCACTCCTATAAAATATAGGTTTCATTTGCGATAAGGGTTGCCAGTTGCGTACCAACAATAATTTATTGGCATTCACTGGGAGTGGAATTATGGTGAAAAATCTGTGGCCCTAAAAAACATGTTCCCAAGAAAAGCGCGGAATCAGTCTGCTCCACACGTGTTTGCATTACGAGATACGCTGCAGTTCAGGATGAGTGCAGCCCGGTCACTCTGCTGTGTATGCTATCCTATTTTCAAAACCACGGATTCGGTTGCTAAGCTAAGGTGAAAATAGTGTTTATCCATTCGACAACCGTTGATTTCGACGTTATTGCCACTGGAGCGATACGATGATAGCGGGAAGCCTGTGGACCCAAGGTCATGGGGTGCACAGAAGTGCATCCAGATGTGATCAAGGTTATCTTGTCTGACCAAGTATCGCACTTAACTTACATGTTCCGTGTTGGGAAACGCGAATCGGGTCGTATTGGACATATCTTGCCCAAGCAGACTTAGACGCCACCCTAATCAGCGCAACATGAGGTCGATTTGAAAGGTGCGACATTATTGAAGCGTCCGGCGTATTTCAGTTACAGCTCTACCGGAAGAAGACATTGATGAAATTCCCATGTGTTTATTTCTATGAATTTTGAAGTATGGACAGGACTCGTTTTGTTTGAGAATATCCTCTGAGAGACCTGTGTACACAACGATGGGACGAGTTGCGTAGAGCTCAGTGAGGGACTGAACCAGTTCACAGCAGTGGAGGGCGGAGAGTGGCGTGAAATTCGCAGCCAGCTGAACAAGGATGTACCTTAAGCGTTTTCGTATTTGTCATTCGTTTTGCCTTTGAACGGTTCATCTGGTCTAACGCGAATTATATGCATGTGCTGTCAACTTCATTCAGAAGGCGATTGATGATAAGGTCGCTAGATTGTTAACCTATAACTCATTCTGCGTATCGACACCATCGATTTTTATTTCTGGCATATTGGTAAAACAACTTGATGTATCTTCCTTCAAATCATTTGATTTTTGTGTACCGAAAAATGCTGCAAAAGTACGGCTCGAACCCTGTGCCTCACCCCAAGGTAGTGCGCAATTTCGGCCAGTTCCTGCATGTTCCCCGGGGTAGAGACGCACTGTATATGATCTTTCATTTGAGAGCCGGTGGACGGGAAATGAATGCTAACCATTCACCGTATACGGGCCTTACCTCTGGAGCGTAGTTTCTCTTCACCATCTTACTTTATCCCATGCTTATTGAAAATACACATTCTAGTTAGTCATACTACTTTCACTGTGGTATCCTCCACTTTACCTCCCAGGCAAATTGGACGACTCGGCTTTGGCACTCCTCCCATCCGCTACCTTGACTGTTGCAGATAATCGGGCTTCGACCGTGCTGGCAAGACATTCTTCTAATACACCACTGAGACTAGCTTCATCGGTAAGCTCAGGCTCTGACGTTACTTCTTCCGGCCTGTCCAACCTTCTCTGTTGGACAAAGTCAGACGTAGCTCGATGGTTGGGAGAATCCGGCCTAGCAGCCTACATTCCTTCGTTTTCCGGAGTGGATGGTTCCATGATAGTAGAATTAGATCGATTTCGGCGTTACGCCAGCCAAACGTTGTCCGACAGATTGCTCGCAGACTTGGGAATGCCCTTGTCGGACCAACAGCGTCTCTTCATTGCGCTGACCAAACTGTCAACCACAGATATGCGGACTTGTCCAGTGTTTTAATGATACTTCATTTTTTATGCCTTATCTGTCTTCCGGATTACTATCCGTGAACGCTTCCTTGTTTCACCAAAGTATTTTGAGCTTACACTGCTTAGTCCTATTTGTTTATTCAAAATAATATTTATATTCCTGATTTGTGCTTCCTTACCCGTTTGCTCCAGCTGCCCTGGCATTTTTAGGACATTTCGTATAGATTCGCGAAATAATACACTCATTTGCAAATTAAGTTTGTGTTTACCGGAGACCTAGCCGAATCGCAGCTGAATCTATCGCTTGTGGGATTCGGTGGAAAGCGTACGAAGGATTCTGTTCAACAGTCACATAAAACTTCTTGAGTCCAGTATGAGAAGGGTATAGATAAACAGTTACTTTTAAATTAGGAACGTTTTACTGGGAGACGTAACCGAATCTCTTGGTTGATATTATCCAACTGAATGTACTGCACAAAGAAGGCCTCATTTATCAGTTGGAAAAATGTCCAAGATGTCGTTGCAATTTCCTTAATATGACACTACTCATAAAGTTGTTAAAACTCTTGAGAATTTCGGGACAAAGCCTAGCGAAAAGAATAAAACCATTAGTGGACTGTTCGGGATTTTCATGAGTGATGTATGAAGGAAAAACACTTTGGTATCTTGTATATCGTTCCTACTAGAACGTGGCCTTTGTGCATCTTCTTTGGCTGAAAAATACAAACGATAGATTCAGCTGAGTTTCTCGTCTATACCATTTCAATTTGGGTGTGCGTGTTTATCGGTGCATACTTCCAGTCTGATGTTCAATTCGTGAATAATCCCCGAAAGTCAAAACCGATGGTGGGCAGTCCAAAAGAGCTCATCAGTCGTATAAGTGGTGTTGTATGAGATACTATATATATGCGATATTTTCGTTGTAGCAGTCTTCTTCCAGGCTCAGTTAATCTGGTTAGTCCTCACCATAAGGAAGAGGTACCGAATCCAAGCTCTGCTCCTACTACGGCTCGTCGGCGGTGCAAGTCTTCGGCCCTTCGAGAATCTGAACTCTGGTCATTTGATATTGGAGATTAGCATGTTAACACTCCTCCACCAGTGCACCTGAATTGCGAAGTCCACCACTGCGCTGTGTGCCGCTGATTGATCATAGCGCTTCACTTGATCCCGCTCTATAGATGCTTTTTTCGTGATCCTTTACGGCACGCAAACTAAAGCGGTTGTTTACTCTGCTGTGGATCTCGCACTAGATTACGGCTCACACCTGCATGTGATCGTAGCTGTTCAATCGCCAGCATGAACAGTTACGGGGCGTTTTTAGGAAAAGGAGTGTGGATGACGGAGCACAGTTTGGAAATAAGCTAGACACTGCATTTTCCGTCGTCTTCGGTAGAATCGGTCGTAGGTGTGTGTGTGTGATGTGAGTGGATGTGTTTACTCTGACAAAGGAATGGGTTTAGCTGAGTATCTAGGTAGTACCATTACCCACGATCGATCTAAGCCAGTGGTGTCTGACACTTTGACAACTGGGCAGAAATGTCCGATCTTGAAAATTTGGTAAGTTGTCAGGAATTCTGGTGGGTTTTGCCTAGCCTGAGATACCGACTTTAAAGTTGGTTGGCTGACTAGTTCACGTCCTGCGCGTTCTTTTTTAATGTGAGTTGACGAACGGATGAGGAGTGTTCGAATCTTCCATCTGTGCAGTCGTCACTCGAGGACCCAGTCAACACGTGGTATGGATTCCGTGATTGAAGGATGAATGGCGCTATATCCTAAGTAGGATTAATCACACTGCCGATCAGCCGCTCGTCACCGAACGGTTATATACTCAGACTACTAGCTGGGAGGTCGAGGTTTCGAAATGTTACGGTACATTTTATATAATATCATTATATATTATGTTACATCATATTATGTATTATATTGGATTGGATTATATTACGCCATGTATATTATATAATATTTGAAATGCAGAGTGATCCTCAATTCGTCCCCCCGTAATAGGGACCTTGCCACCAAAAGAATCACTTTGTCCTGCCCCCGCAAACTTTATCATATGGGGTGAAGTATCTTTTTTCACCCCCAAGAAACGAGGCTGGAAAACTTCGGCAATATCCACCCTGCTCTCCCTAACACGGATCACTCACTTAAAAAGCATTAAACGCGAATATCGTTCGGCATGACAATTAATTTTTGTTTAGCTACGATGTACGAAAGCCATGTTTTATCCCGCTGGTTGCGTCGGTACTATTTCTGTTGCGGTAGAAATATTCAAAGAATGAGTGATCACTCTGTACCTTGGTCACACACCGTTTTGTTAGATTTGAACCGCTTGGGGGTTCCTCGCAGACACCTCGGCAGTACTCCAAATACCACAGAAGGGAGACAAGACGGGCTGTGCGAATTATTGGTTAATTGGTGTAGTGCTGCACCGAAAATATTCGCCACATGCCTCCGTTCCGCCTCGTGAGATCAAGAGAGTCAAAAGCGACGTCATATCAAAAGGGATATCGACAATGGAGGGACCGTTTAGATTATTGTTCACGCCACCTTAGAACTCCAGTCCAGATTCCGGTGACCATCTACAAACTGCCTTGTGGAATTCCTAGCGGCATTTTACTCGGTTCGAAGTGACACCCTTTGATCCATCACTGCAGAGTACTTCACAACCTGTGAACCTAATCAAAGCATATTGCTCAAATACCAGAGTGCGCAATCGAGTATATGTAGAAGAGACAACTGCGTTCAAACAGGTTGGATTGGATAAAGATTCATGCAAAATCAAACTCTTCACTCGAAAAGTAAATGTACAAACCAATCCACTCTCTGTCAAGGTTAGACAGTCACATTAGTCAACTCATTTAAATACCGGAGTTCAGTCAATGTAGCGCACAATCAGGTGAAGGAGGACGTCCTTGCTCACACAGACAACGCCAAAGGTGCTACATGCATTCAGATAAGACATCATGAACGCGAGCTGAAATTGCTGACGCGCGTATGACATTGTCTTTCGAATTGTGCCAAAGTATGTTCATGAAACCTGACCCCCCCCCTCCTCCAGAGTCGGCGATCTCCCCAGACTAGAAATGTTGAACCAGTGAGATCCATGACACAATGAAAGTATGGTGGGCGCATAGTCTACAGTGACTCTTTCAGGCAGCCCTACCACAGCGTTCCGCATACTTCTAGCATTTTTCGATACTGATATCTACAATGCTTCGCACACACCTTGTTTGAAGCCGACAGTGAACTGGCTAAATTCCCCATGTTACCAATGTCCTGCGCATATTGACTTTATTGTCTTGGAAGCCATATACAAACCTAGATGTTCACCACCAAGACTGATTGCAGGCGTCTCAGCCCTCGTGTCGTCTATGATTTTCGGCAGTGGAAGCGAAAATGGCCAGCTCTGTGGGGGGGGGGGGGGGGGGGGGGGTTGGTAGCTGGTCGCCGTGATTCGGTAGCCGCAACCCTAGACGGCAGCATGGCTGTCGGCGATACGCACTGGGATAAGCGCTATTGACAAGACACTCTACATTGTATCCAAGCCAGCTCATTTCGTATGAGGATTTATGTGTCAAAATTTGACGTGGATCACTGGAAAACAAGACGTCTGTCGAAAAAGGCCTCCACTGAGACTAAAACAAAACGAATGTGGGTAGCATACAGAAATGTAAATAGTTTCTATGGTCGCCATAAGGTAGCTGCCTTGTTTATTGTCATGGTCTGTACTGACCCAAAATGCAAAAGGGTGCTACGCTCCATGGCCACCTAAAGTCGAGTTTATATTATTGCAATAAATGGTTATCTGATCACTGTTTTATCGAGACAAGTCAAGTGAGTTACTATAGAGCTGTTTTGTATGAGAGCGAGTTTCCAGCCTATACAATATTTGCCCTGTCGCCTTCCTTCATGTAGTTCGAAGTGAATTCGTTGACTGTGAGAACTGGGATTATTACTGGAGCATATTTTTTTGGACTGTAGTCGTATTCACTGATAAGACTGACACAAGACGACCACTCTATCGCTTAAGTTTGATCGGGTTCCACTACCCATATGTACTTTCCATCAACACATAAGATACATGTTCTAATCACACAATCGGTTGATGTAACGAAGCGGCCTGATATGATTCATCATTTTCTCTCTTTTTCTTTACCAGAGAAACGGGTCTCAGATGCACTATTAACAGTTTAAACCTGCTCAAACTGTTGTCGCTATCGGTAATAAGCTATAAATATAGTATAAGTTAGAAAGATCCTACTAGGCATCTGTCTCCAGGACAGCTTTTCTACAGGGCTAATTCTCCCGGAGCCGAACCAGACCCTAACACACTGGAAAACGGTGTGACACACGACACCTGTCCAATCGTCAGATCATCGCAGCATAGTGAATTTCAAGGTACTTACTTGGTTAAACTACGGGTCAACTTACTGAAAAGTTTCAAGTTCTCACCAATTTCAGTAATTGTCACGGTTTGTTTGTTAAGGGCAAGTGTAAATCGATTACAGTCAGTCATATGTTTTGTAGTCATGCAATTCGATCAATTTGTCGAGGGACGGGATAGATTGGACCCCTTTACTAACCGATTCTGCTCACAGAATACAGGGTTACGGAACATGATGGTCGTCTGACCACCTGACAACTTTCCGCAAAGTTTGTGGCTTCAGATTTGTTCCAGATTGCGATAGCTGCGCATGGTCAATATCTCATCGGTGTGTGCACCAGATGACAAAATAAGGGACGGACATACCCGTTGAGAGTTAAGAACACCCTGCAGGACACCACTATTAGTTAGCAACGGAGACGGAAAGCGGACACCATCATAAACGAGATATTCGGCTAGGTCCGAGGTGTCTCCTGTCGAAACCAACTTGGTATGCGAATGAGTGTGGAAATCGAAATTCGTGCAATTTGGGTTCAAGAAGAACATAAGTTTGACGGAAACTCGGGGACTACGCCTACCTGATGAGCGGCAAGAAGGGCTGTGGAAGAGTTCTCAGCAGCCTTGTGAGTAACGTATTACTTCTATACGATGTGTCGCGATATCTCGAATACCGTACCAACTGAAACATGAGGTAGCCTGGTCCAACACATCCAGTTGCTTAAGAATATCATAAACGAGAGATTCAGCCGGGATCCAGTTGAGTCTCCCGTCAGAACCAAATTGGTACGCAAATGAGTGTATAAGTCGGAAAACAAACGTTAGTTTGCCGAGGATATCACCACAATGGAAGTAGATTATCAGGGCCACAATATTTGCTTGGTTTCACTTGCCTGTATCCCTATAACTTCTTCCAATGCTATACTGTCCGTGATAGTGGATTCAGGAAGTCGCTTTGTAAAGCTCATCAATTCCCGTTCGAGTTTAACGAAGTCATGCCTAAGCGAACACAACTTTGGTCCTTCACAGCACAGCCACCAGTTCAGCAAACATTGCCTAGAACTGCACTGGCATAGACCTTATTGAGGTGATTATTTCCAGTTTGATTGGTGCGTAGTCCCTTTGAAGTCAGCACAACTTCCTCTTTCGTACACGTAATACTCTTCCGTATCTGGTTAAATATTGGATACGGGAAGTTGTCATAGCCGATGTGAATAGTCTCAATAGGACAGAATATTTCGATGGAAAATCTGAGACAGTTAGTCAGGCAACGGCAATATTCTCGAGGGTGAAGTTTTTTCTTTAAAAAAATAGAAAATTAGCACCAGGAACCACGGTTATCAGAAGCATGAAGTTATCCCGTGAACAATACCTACTTTTCAGCTTCTTTTCCTTCTTTTTCGTACATTAGTCCTTTGATTATGCTTCCGGAGGCGGCCTCAAAATAGGATGAGTAGAAGAGACAAGTGGAGCCAGTCTGTGAGGAGTGAATATCTCTATCTCTGTTGCTTGCAAGCACAGTCCAGTTGGGCCTCCAGTCTTACGGGGAACTTAACAATACTGGCCAAGTCTAAAGTAGTCAAGTAAAAACTATCAGACTCAGCAGAATTGCCTTCAAATACGCAAAAGATCCTATCCAACTAAGCCATTATGGCTGCAGAAAGGCAGTCAGTAAAGTTGGACAATTCTGGAGCTGCAGTACCACTGTACCATATTAGTTTGCAAAGAAAACTTACTGATAATAACTTCAGCAGCAGGGTTGTATTTCCATGATACACTTCGTAGAATACCTTAATCGGAAGTCTGTGAAATGATACTAATCCCTTTCCACAAGAGTGATATACAGGGAGGGTGGTTCAGCCTAGATGATAAGAAGCATAACGTTCCGTGCCTCAACGTTTCGTAATGGGTCCAGTACTCTACGAATGCCATTTATAAAATTGAAGGGCCCAGTACCCGTTCACGCCTAGAACGTGCTACTATATTCCTATTGATGCAGCTATGTTGCAAAGTGTGTTGATCGTAGGACACGGCGGCTTAGAGAATAAAGGATCACATACCATCCATGCTTACTAGCGGTAATGGGAAATCGATAACTAGTGCAATCGGCCAACAACTGATCGGCGCAAAAAAAAAAAAAACAAATCGAACCTCATTGCATTAGGTTACACCAATCTACATCGACAATCTCGCAGTAGCTCTGTGACGGAACTTTCTGCTACCAGATTGTGAGACTGTATCCTATAAGGTCAAAAGAGCTCCGCCCGTGCACTTCGGCGCGTGTGGTCTGGCTTATCCGCAAGTCTGCGCACATAAGAGGACCCAGACCCATAAACGCCGATGCTTATTACTTTCACCTTGTCTACATCACGAGGTCATCCTACTAGTATCCTTAGAAGCTGACCAATAGCGTTGTTCCACGGTTGTCTGGCCGCATTTTATCTAATACTTTTGAATGGCTTAACCTTCACCTTGTGATCTCAGGATAATTTATCGACATTACATGTTCGTCAACCCTCGTATTTCGTACAGATAGCACCTTCGGTGAGTAACAAGACCTCGAACCCGACACCAAAAGACGTGGTTCATCTAATCTGCAGTAGTATATCATCCACAGTGAGTTTGTAGGAAGCAAACTACGACCATTTTGAAGGAAATTCCTTTGGTACCCAATGAATAGCTGGGTCGGCTACTGTTAGGACTGGTTACTCCAGACCGGTTTGTTAGTTTATATATATATATATATATATATATGATACCGGAGCTATTTGCCTTAGGATAATCTTCTCAAAACAATCACTGGATTTTCCTAGACTTGTTTAACGGACAAAAGAGCTGCAAACATGCGAATTACGGTTACATATCCAAGCGTTTGCAATGGGTGCTGTTTTGTGGGGATGTTTTCCCTGGAATCCTATAATCCTTCACTACTGATACTCCCTTGAATGTATACCCTTTCCTGGGTGAACTCACTTAAAGCTTTCTACCACGCAACTACGGGACTCCGTCTCACACTGCCCTGGGTGTTCGCTTGCTTTTATTGCCTACTCATACTACTTAGAATGTGCACAGTAAGTAAAAGTTCTGCATGAGGTGATGTGGCACGGTCCTGCAACGTGGCTTGCGGTGTGGCTAGTTTTGATATAAACGACAGGTGCGAAAACACGAATACGAAATCAGACCGCTGGCTGCATTTGGTTGGTACGCACACTTTCAACCACCGTTTCCAACCATGCTCTATTCGGGTAATACAGTGAACCACAAGCATTCGTGATATCTATCAGCGAACTCATATCCTTAGCCTTCGGAAACCTGTTAGCTGTGGGAAAATTCCATTACACGCTGGTAATGCGACATTTTCCCTGGTGTGGCGGGTCGGCATCCTGGATAGAGTGCGTTTAGAGAGCCACTTCATGAAAAAATAAGGGGAGATCAGCAATAATAAAACAACCATAGGTTACTTTTAAGCTCATGTGTATGACAGAATTGGTGGAGCTTGAGGCACGATGGGGGCTATTGTGGTCAGTAACACATTGATATTATTTTACATAATGTAAAGTACACAGTATACCCAAAGGTTTCGTTGAGAAAATGTTCAGTGAGTTTTCTTTTGTTTCTGGATTAAGCAGTATGGGGTGACTGCTCAAACTCTGCTGACATCCCACCACCAGTTTCGCCCTGTTTGAGGCCCATAGATAGACGTAGATCCCGGAAGCTGAAAAATCAGTCCATGACTTGAGCTGGCAGTGGACCTTCTGAATATTTTGGGCAGTCGTCCCATACCACTTAGCATAGGTTGGTTCAGACATCTGAACGATTCCGGTTGTCCTCCAGTGTAACGCTGCATGTAACATACTAATTACACCCATGCGTTCGAAGGACTCCCAAATTTAACGGAAAAAGTTTCTTCCGATCCTGAACAGCAAATTCAAAAGATTATAGCTATCCATATGGCACTCATTAGGTCGGCGTAGAGGGGTCGTTACGTGATCTCTTGGTGTGCATTCTCAGTTTGTTGACCTTATAACCGCGCCCCTGCATGCCGGTTCGTGTGGCTGACAAATTGTATTTTACACAGAACTCTTGGTCTAATAAGCTGTTGGCTTATTCGGGCAACCTGACTACTGGCCAACGGTCTTCAGTACTAGGTCACGATATCCAGTTGAGTTAAGAGCACACGACTTGGCAACCGTCAGGTAATCCGCGAGCATCGATGTTTGGTTAGTTTACAGGTAAGTATTCACCAGCAACCGGATTGCCTGACTGGAATTGGATGTAGCCACATGTAACATTTGAATGTGGTGGATTATAGGACATATCTTTTTACGCTTGAACCTCCAGTCTTTTGGAAACATCTGTGATGTTGTGCGAAGAAATTGCTTATGTAAGTGTTTAGTTATATTTCACGGCGACACGTGCTGCTGTGATTGGAAGAGGGCTAAATGACTGGTAACAAATTTCAGACAGGGCTCACCCAGCTGGTCAGTTCTGTTGACCTCAAGGGTAGGTTTACGGAAATTAAGCGATCTCAATACGAAGGGACTTATTCTGTTTCCTTACATAAATCACACCCCCCCCATACTCTGTTTTATCACAGGTACTTCTAGGTAGTCCAGGTTTTGTCTGTCTCTGTCCCAACTGGAAATCCGTGTAAGGGGAAACCTAGTCTGCCTGAAAGCGACCGGAGACGGTTATGACGGAAATTCAGTCCCCTCCTCATCTAACCGCGAGCCAGGGAACCATTCAGCACGCGTCCAGAATCACCCAGTTCTGTATATGATACCACTCTGACGCGTGTCTCTTCGTGCCTGACTGAATTCCAGACATATTGAGGTGTGGCCGTACGCGGTACGGCTCTCATCTTGAACTGTGAAGTTTTGATGTACGGTACGCGCCTGATGACCACGTTTTGTCTGTAATCTGTCTGTTCAGTATGTTTACCTTTATTCGCAAATGTTAGGTTGCTGCTCCCTAGTCATAATGGTCCTCACGGATCTCTTCCATCCTCTGCTCCTTGGGTATTGTTGTATTCTGTAAGTTTATCAACTTACTGACGTATTGCCTCACTTCTCAAAGGCAGTCCACTACAGTGACTGTCTTAACTGTCCTCTACAGCACTAAGATTGAGAATAGTTTGTTGTCAGTGGTGGTATGTTGGTACTTATCCTATGACTGAACTGGATTGCTTTACAACCAGACACAGAGCTTTTAATGCCCCATTTACTGTTTGTCACATTCATGTTAGCCGTATCAATAATGATGCCCTAACTGTCCAGTGTCCCAAGTACAGCTTCCCCTGCCTATTTCCTGTCTGAATTCGGGGCTGCATGAGGTCCAATAGCGCCGAAATTTGACTGTGTATTCGGTCACGATGCCCCAGAACTCCACATCTCTACTAGTACTCTCCAATCATTCTTCGGCTGAAGCAAACCTTTAGTTCTTTCGGTGCAAAATTCTTCCTGGGCGAATCGCCCCGAAGGGTTCTTCTGTTCCGTGATAAAAATGTCATCTTTCTGCTCAGCTATGGACCAGACCGTCAATTTCGTTAAACCAGTTCCTTCGTGCTGATTTCTTTGGATGGACCACCTCCAGTGCACTTTTACACATCTGTTCTCAACCCAGCTGATCGTCCACCGACCCCGGCAGTGTTGGCCCCGATCGTGTCTCGACCAGAACCTCACACGATGTTACAACTGTCAAACCTCACGGTTTCCGAAGTCTCACTTCACAGATTGTGCTTTTATCCTTTCTGTTTATGTTTAGTCCTTATCAAGGTGGCGCCATACCAGTGAATAATCCGAAGTAGATCCAGTGACACGCATAACTTCAGTGAAAACGCTTTCAAATTCTCGCCGTCAGATAATTACTTATTAAACAGGATGTCTGTACTCGGAAAAGTTTGGTAACAATCGTTAGATTTATTGCTGGGCAACGTTTCGCTTTTGACACAAAAGCTTCGTCAGGCCAAGTGACTAGGTTACGAGGTTGGTCGAGATTTAAGGCGGAAGGAGAACCAATCATCTAAGTCAAGCTAAATCTCTGTTGGGTGTCGGCCGAAGGATTTTGTGTGTTAGGGTGGGTGACCAAGTGTTGGACC
>SJOL01005126.1:269865-283097 GCA_004794785.1 Opisthorchis felineus | reverse complement strand
ACAAAATCCTTCGGCCGACACCCAACAGAGATTTAGCTTGACTTAGATGATTGGTTCTCCTTCCGCCTTAAATCTCGACCAACCTCGTAACCTAGTCACTTGGCCTGACGAAGCTTTTGTGTCAAAAGCGAAACGTTGCCCAGCAATAAATCTACCGATTGTTACCAAACTTTTCCGAAAACGATGATTACTCAGTCGGTTTCAAGCGTTTTTCACCAGGATGTCTGTACCTTTGGCAGTGCCTATAGGTTGATAAAAACTCCTGAACCCTACAAGTGATATCATATCAAGGAATGTACTTTGGTATCCGAAGCATGAAGCAGCCTTTGTACAGCACATTTACTTGAACAGCCTCCTATACGGGAAATTCAGATTCATGCTTACCCACCCCCGGTTATATTCATTTCCAGAAAGTCCTCCAGCATTCCTCTAACATGAAAGCCCCATGTCTTCAGCAGCTATCCATCCTTTTCTCCAGGCGCTTGCATGATCTTTCCACGTTGCTCACAAGGTGGCTCATGAATCTTGCGGTTTCCTCGATCTGTTCTTGTAGGTACAATTCTTAAAATAGGCCTAGTGAAAATGGTCCGTATGAATTGATTGCAGCTAGGTGGATGGCTAGGCAAACGGCCTTCTACCGGCCTAACGACTTCTGACTGTGTTCATTCCTATATTTGCGTATTGCTAGAAGGTAACATAGCGTTTCGATGATATCCTACGCGATAAATGGACAAGCTTTAATGGTTCTGGAAAATGCACTCCAGAACAATCGGATCTCAACCCACCAGATTTGTTTACTTGGATCCTGTGGGAAAAGAATATTGCCAGTAAGAGCCCCGCATCATCGGGTAGTCGAAAATTAAATCTACGGAAATCACCGATGTGGTGCTGAGAGGCTTCAGGAAAGAATTTTTTCGCATAGATGAAGAATTCTTTTAAGTTATGTGGTGTTTCTTAACACGTCTGGCGTTTAAGTAAACGTTGTTTGTCCACATTAATTTGTGGGCTTTTCACAGGGTTCCGTAAACCAAATTCATTAGTTCTCTTACATCGCATGAACTCGAAGTCTACGGGACGTTCGTGGATGAAGGTCTCAGATCATCTTAGTTTCCTCACTACACTTCCTACGATGCTTCTCGTTCGTTTATCGAAGTGACCTAGATGAGCACAGCAATGCCGTTCTCATTCAGTTTGTCAGAATAAACCTAGTAGCGGTTGACGCAAACTATCCTGAAACAGTGACTCAGTCTGATAGATACACTTGATCCGTTGTCAGATACAGTGAGACAAAGTTGCATCGAGTTGCGGCTAGTCTTACCACACAAGATGTTTTTGCCATGCGCTAGATGTGTCAGTCTATTTTTTGCACACTATTCCATTGCGATCGGCCGGATGGGAAAGTCACCGATTTCCCGGACCACTGAAGCACAAACCATAATACTACGGTTCAAGCTGTTCTGTTGGATGCCTGGACTTTTGAGTTGGTTTTCGTGAACTAACTGTCTTTTGAAAATCACATGCTTGGAACATGATTTTAGCAACGACTAGGTACACCATCACGTCTCTGAAACAGATGACTCGCTAATCAACTTTACAAGTGTGCTACCCCACCTTAGGCGACTCGGACACGTGCTTCGATCACTCTCCCATCGAATGGCATTTCGTGCCTTGTTTGCTTGCGCCGGGTCATGCTGGCAGAAAAACATAGATGTTGTGTAAGGGAATGAAGAGTTCACTGCCAGACCAGCTTCTGTCGGCCCGATCCGCCCTCCTGAATAGGTTCTAAAGGATAAGCATTGTCGCTGGCTAGGGAGGTTGAAAAGTTGACTCTCAAAATCGAGTCAGCTGTGTGAATGCAACTCGTTTTGTTTTGACGAGACCAATACAAAATGAAAAAAGAAAAACTTTGAGCAACCAAACACACTAAAATACCTATTTACACTCCTGTGTTTCTTGTACCATGATCTGCTTCGCACCAGGTCTATTGTCAGACTGGCAAAAATATATATTGTGGATTGCTCCTGAGTGATATGAACATTTTCGATTATCTGTTAAACCGTTTCTCTTTGTCCACCCCAGATTTCATCCCCCGGGTATACATTGGGTTATAGGGTGATGGGGTGGGTCCACATGCAGCTCAATACAAACCGACTGTCATGTCCGAAGGGCCTATCAGTATAAAAAAAAGACGAATTACACTTATTAACAAAATAAGACTGGTTCTAGCGGGAGACTCAACTGAAACTCTAGTGGATGGTATTTCTTAGCATGTAAATGGTGTGTTATACTTATCGGCATAGTTGTATGTGAAAGCATAGTAGGAGATGTAGGCCAAGCCATTAGATACTTAAGTATGTATGATGGAGCTAGAAGTATATTCGTCAAAAAAATGTTGCAATTCAAAAAAGATAAATTCAGTATATTTGTTGCAAACCGGTGGGAATTTAGACTGGCAAAATTTCTCCTTTGGTTTCAAAAATATCTTAGAAGGAAAACATGCAGGTTTAGAATCGTCAGTCAAGTTTGGAAAAAGTGACCGAAGACAGTTGGAAGTGAAAGTTTGTTTTATAAGTATTAACTGATGACAGTCAAAAGTCTGTTGTGCAAATTGAACGAGAAAGTTCCTGGGCTTGACCAGCCTTTGTCAAGTTCTTTGGTTCTTGGGCGAGAGCATTTAATAGCTGAAAAGGCGGAGAACAAAACATACAAGTGAAGACAAACACGAAAAGTTTCAGTGAATGGTTGCAGAACTGATTACTGTTGCAGTGGGACTAGTGGTCCATTGTCAATGGTTGCACCAGTCAAGGCTGGAGATGTGATTAAAAATCTACAGGCATTTGTTCATCGGCGTTGAGATACTCTTTGGGTAGGGCCCAAACAAACACCTATCAGTGGAACATTAATTTTGGGGTTTGAGTGGGTCATGGGCAGTTTATGCACCGTGTGCATGTTCACCACTTAGCCTCTTCTAAATTCGACTATATAATGGCGGTGACAGGCTGATTCAGTGGCCACTATCCGCTACATTTTTGAGAAGAGGTTCCCTTTGGTTCATCAGCAGAGGGTAGCTGAACTCTGTACCAAGTAGTCTGACTGAAGGGGTAGTAGCGGTCGGATGAAGTCATACAGTGACAACCAATTAGATCAAGCCAACCTGTGTTATAAGTGCGATCGATCCAGGCCAAGCCCACAAGCTACCCAGCGCTTGTGTAAAAAGAAGTGGTCGCGTGATAACTAGTGTTCCAGAAACAATGTCCACGGCTGTCCACGGTGGGATAAAAGGAGAGAACCAGTTCGTTTTTCCTTACATTAGTTTCACCAATAGTGGTGTTTCCAGTAGTGTGGGAAGATCTGGCAAGTAGTAATCGATTTGTGCCCTCTTATATACGTTTGAATGTTATAAGTTGGTGTTCCGGAACACTGCTTGCATGCAGCTTATACTGCGAACCAATGATGTTTACCAAAGAAAAGGGACTTTGACAGAAATCATAGATAGCAGATGAAGGCATCGATCTGATGTGTTGAGAAGTTGTCAACATACTGCTTGACTATCCCTCTAAATGGAAGAGTAAGATGAGGACAGCTTTGGTTTGTCTCGAGTGTTTACAACTTACTGCATTCTCTGGCAACACAAAAACACTATAAGGTAGAACAGCCCCATTACTCTGACGGACCAATAAAGTCTCGCTGAAAGTCGAAATTGTCGAAATTCACTTCTTCAGGTTTGATGCATGTCAGAAAATCTGGAGATAAAAAGATACAAAAAGATGCTCCACTGTGTGAAGAACACTCCTGCACCACTTTTAATTGATTCACTGAGGCGTACTCCAGTAATTAACTCCTCTTGCTGTGGCCACCCCAGACGGAAAAAACTGTACTTCACAGACTTACTTATTCCCCAGAACCAGAGAGATAACAATATCAAACACCGTTTGGACATCGCTAGTAAGATGGCGTCAGCCGAAATCCGGTAGTTTCGCACATAACATACCAAATTCGGTGGTCAGGTGAATGTTACTCGTTCTACTAATGCGACCTTTCAATGGCACAAATTTTATCGGCTTAGGGAAACGATTGGATTTTGGGTTCTACGAAACAATAAAGTGACTGCAGATGCAACTCACGCATTGGCAATTCCCAGTAAACTGGGCCACCAAACTGCTCGCTTTATGCAGGTTAACTTTCAACTCAGTAAAACAAAGTTCGGTGGGATGGAGACAAAATACTATGGAACTGGGCTGGGCTAAACATTAGAAACTCACTTCCTGTGTTAACATTCTTAATGAAGCGAGATAATCTTGAGATATTTGATTCAATTCGATTCTGACACTGCACCATTGCTGCAGCAGACGGAGATATTGATGTGCGTACTCATCCACGTTGGTTGATAACGAAAGGCTCAGCTTTCTGATACGCCAACTGGATATCTAGAGCAATAAATGGTAGAAGTGAGGTACACCCAAGGTTTTTACATGTACATTTCTTCAAGAAATGTTTTAGGAATCAGACAAAAATCTTCGAAAGCGCGGCACAGTCATAATCATCATTGACAGTAATTCACCAGTTATCCCTTCCGGTGCTCGACCGCCATACAACCGTCAAAGACGAAAGGCTTAGCAAAAAGTGGAAGGAAGATTGAAGAAGTCATATGCCCCTGAGGAAAACACTGCAGTGATCACTTCTGAGTATGCTGCCGAATTAAGGCATCCACAACGAGATTGACCCAACTTCGATTGTGAACCTCACTCGTCGTTAGCCCAGATGAACTTTGCCTAGACAATCTGACTAAGAAATGAAAGTATACACGCCACTGGGACCAGTTGCATCCCATGTCCTGCGGGATTTCCGATCACCTGCAAGTAGGATCATGAGAGACCAACCGAGAAGGCATGCAGATCTCTCAAAGCTCGGTTTGACAGTAGCCGCTTTCATTTCACTTTGTCATAGCATGGCCTGTCCTCGTCAACCTTTCGTCAACAATGGTGGGAAACGGGAAGCAGAGCTTTCTTGAATAGACGACGGTTGGGCATAGGTAATAAATGCCCCAACCACCCTAATCTGTAAAATTTAATCTGCTGCTCCAAATGTTTGGATGCGTTACCGAATGCCAGTTTGAGCATCAATTCGTTGCGTACTCGCTGCAGTCAGCCAACTGTTGTCATGCTAGGGAGACTCCGACGACCAAAAGTTTGAAGACGCTTATAGTCCTCGGATTGCAGCGGCCAAGTCTCGCAACCATAAATTAAGATCGATCCTACAGTTGCCTACAGTAGGCGTTTGGCTTCAGCGAACTGCCTTTCTGACTCCATGAATGACATAAGTTGGTGAATGCTGCTCGCTCCTTGGTTAACCGTGCACTGAATTCACCCGTTGTAGTAAAATTGCCTTTCATGCAACGTAAAGATTCGTGAACTGATCAAGCTCTTTATTCTGAAGTTTGCAAGAGGCACAAGGAGAGGGGGGTCCTGAAGTATAACTTTACACTGCGAAGGTTCCAAGTAAATGCCGAAACATGAGACCATCTCTGTTCAAAATAGTCCATGCGGACAATTTATCGTCAAACAACAAAAGCACGAAGTGAACATAATTCGAAGCTATTATTTTCTCTCCAGATATCATCACCATAGGTAAGTATATATGGAATTCATGGGACGAACACCCATGACTTAATCGATAACAAAATTGAGTGATAAAAGACGGAATAGAGAACCCCGACAAACTTCACTTTTTGTGAGGAAGCTTTTGGACATTTCAGTGTGAACCCTAACACAAAATGAAGAATGACTTTAAACCTGAAGTGCATCCTCCTCTCCCCAAGAATATCCGAAAGAGCTGAAATATCCACGAAGTGAAGGGCTTGCTTAAAGTCGGCGTAAACTGTGACTGCTGGACGACTGTATGCGTTGCGCTGCTCAAGGACTTGACGTGTTGTAAATATATGGTCAATGCATCCTCAGCCAGGCCGAAGTCCGGCTTGATAGTATCTTAAGTGTTGAAGAGGGACAAAACAATATAAGGGAAATCAGTAGCCGCTTCACGACAGGCGGCACCACCATGGTTGGAACATTCTGTTCGGGTATCGCACTGGTCTTGTCACTTTCTTGAACCTTCTGGTTCCACCACGCCTCTCTGTCGACAAGCAAGCTACGTTGGAGCTGTCGTCTAATCGAGCGTCTAACCGAATTGTACCCTGAGCCTGAAGGGATAGAGCGCCGCGCATCAGGAAGTCGTAGTAATCGCTCCTGAGACAGATTAGTTCCCGTGTGCGCGCTCGAAGACACCAAAAATAGGCTTCCGGCGTCACGTTTAGACGTGGTTATCTCAGTGCCATTCGAGGAGGCAGGTTGTACTGCTTTGGTTGATAGGCTTTGCTTTAAATTTCTAACATGTCGCCCATAAATTTTTTGCGACGCTCAGTGTGGATATCGTTTAATTAATTTTGTAGTAATCTGCATCAAACGAAGGCAGGATCTGAATCAAACTGTGCATTACCAAACGACCGGCAGTCAAGAATTGAACGACGTCAACCCAAGCTGATGGCGATGTAATCAATATGACTCCAAGACTGCTCAGAAACAGTCAGGTAGCAAAACAGCGTCCACTGTGTCTAAACTCAGTATTGTTGAGAAACAAATAATGGTCAGTGCAAAGTTACAAGAGGTGCTTTAGGTCACCACTGCGTTTGGCATTCAGACTGAGGGTACAACGTGAGCATATTCCTGTTGAACTGAGGCCTGGAAGTCTCCTGCCTTTGTGAGTATATCCGAGGTCTTCGTGATAGGGAAGATGCTGATCAGTTCTCGATATCGGTCTTTCAATAAATCGGAGTAACAGTTCGTTAGTGCATAAATGGACATCAACGAGAGAAGGCTAAAGCTGTTCAAGTTGCCTGTAAACAACAAAGCCTGCTATAATGACTATATTATTTTCTGTAGGTGGTTCCGGATTTGTAGAATTTACGCTCACATCACTCTCGTTTGAACAGTGGACCTCCTGTCCTGATGCAATCATTCTTGTGGGCCCACACCAAATGTGGGAAGCACTGGACTCTAGTTTCGCTCTTATTACAGCTCATCAGCAGTGCATATTCTTGGGAAGTCCGAACGGTCGGGCCAGTCGATCGACACAACCAGGACAATTACTGAGTCGTCTTTTGAGGCATCTGGCCAACGAATTACATCACGTAAGCGTGAACATGTTCGCCTGTTCAGTTGTGAACACTCAAATTCATCAAGCGTGTGCTAGTGGAGTAATGGTAATACGCTCGCCTCGCATGGCAGATGTTCGGAGTTCCATCCCCGATGCGGCCAAGAATACGAACCACTGATGAGATCTACCAAGAGCGACTCCATTGCTTCCCCCCTTTGGTGTGGACTCACTAGTATCATTGCACCAGGACAGGAGGACGAATAAATGATTGTATCCTTGGTAGGCAGAAAGTGTAGGAAACGCAATTAAGTTTGTTAAGCTCACTGTTTGGAAGCGATGTCAATCAACTGCTCAGTTGCCACATCTCATAGTTTTTCTTGCCAATTCGCGTTTGAAAGATCTCATTCAGACGCACATTCTCAACTTCGTTCTCCGATGTCCATGTGCTGCCGATCCTGTAGGCAGTCTTGCTTTCCTGCGGGTGTCTTTGAGAGGCAGAGAATGTCTATCGGCGCTCACTTAAATGGTTTTCACGTGACAACGCAGATCGAAATGGTCTAGATGTTTAGATGTTTTAGGTGTTCATAACATATGGATGATCATGATCGTAAGAGATGGAATTCAATTTAAAATATCATATCTACCGTCGTGAACAGCTCGCTTGTTTTTGCACCCATGTCGTCATCGTCATCGACAACTATACACCAGTAATACATACTGGCGTTTAAGTGCACGCAAGAAGAGATCCTAATAAAACAGTCGTGATTATTCTCGGAAGAGAGGACCAGGATGCAACTGTCAGAGGAACCGAGTATGCTATGCTTACGTATGGGAACCACGTGGCTTCTTACAAACACCCCAACTGATCTTCAAGCCATACGAGCAAGTTTACTTCATTTAAACAAGGAATGTGAGATAGGAGCAACTGAACCCGCTGGAATCACAACAACAAGTACACAGAGATAAAGCAGTGAGAGAGGAGTATGAAAAGTGTGGTAAACCGCATAGTAATGAAGTGTCTGAATAGCCTGAACAGTTGTTGTCTCTTGGGGCAAGATATTACAGCCAAAGTGAACAATGTCCATTTCTGGTTTACAGTAGTATCGACTCCACCACCTCTAATAAAGAAGTTGAAGGGACGATCTGCTCGGGATACACCATGACCCCACATAGGAATGATTTTGTTTCCCATATCACTGTGCAGCCAGCATTCCTGCAGCTTCATTAATATCTAGGCTACAACCAAGTCGCCCATCTTCCTAAGTGAGAGACTATAGACGAAATACGCAAGCTGTCCATGCTATTTCGTGCGGTCGCTTCTGTTCGTCTAGCCTGGTGCTTTATTTTTCTCCTTTTTTGTTTCAACATAGCCTGTTTGTAAGGGATGTTGACTCTGCGAATCCCAGACTCAGGAAAGAGTACACATAATAGTTTCAAAAACCCGTAGTTGCAGATTGACCTTATACCTTCAAAACATTCACTGAGCAACTCAAAATAGTTGCTGATTAGATAGCATTTCAGTTCAGTCAACTAATGTTGAATCCGTATTAAATGTGTCAAACAGAATTTTGGGATGAGAACGTGAGCAAAAAGGTTCCACCATTGTTTTTGAATCTTCTCTTTTTCGTGTCCACTGTTGGAACTTTTGACAGATGCTTCCTTGCCTACTTTGGACAATGGAATCACCATTCACTATCGACGGCATACGGGCCAGTTTGGCAAACAATGCCTGAAAACAACCCAAAATAGAATCGATTCACCTGGCAGCTAGCTGTACGCAAAGATGAGCACTTGCCGAAAGTACAGATTACATTGGTCCAAACTAAGCTTCACTGCACTCAAATCCTAGTATCCCACTACGTAAAATATCCGTGTAAGAACTTTTCATGCACATCTGTTCCCGTTCGGAATGATTAAGTTGACGTTAACTCTCTCAATTCGAATCCCACTTCCATGTTTACACCACGCTGTAGCAGTTTTCCCGCTGGCCTGTCACATGCGCATAATTTCATGTGGCTACAATAAGCTGTCCGGAAACTAAATGAACTAGTCCAGGTTTTTAATCATGTTTGTTTCAGATTTATCGACTGAACGAAGTAGCAAACCCTGAAACAGACGAAAAATGAAGCACGTAGGGAATGCCGAAAATAAGCAACAGTGAATTACGATGAAAAATGCCATCGTCGGTAGGCTTAGCAAAAAGATTAGCTCACCTCACTCGTATAATTTTCAACAAAGCTCCACAAGGTCGAGTTTGCCCGCTAAATTGATTGGAGAAATAGAGGAGAAATAAAAGTCGTTTCAAAAAAATTCAGTTAGGTCGCTGACTGTATCAGTGCTGGTTTCCCTTATTTAAAGAGGAATTAACTATCCACAATCGAAATGCCAAAAATACTATCGGGTCCATCGACAATCGGCAACTGGTTAGAATGGACATTCTGATTGATCATTCGACTACCGTTTATCTCAAATGTTCTAAAAAGTCGGTATATTTTGATCTTTGGGTGAAGACATCAGTCGAGATGTTTGCGTCTTTGTTCGTCCGTTCCGATCCGGTGGATTGCCTTGTCATGTCCTCCAGTCCCATCTTTTTTGGTCAGCAAGCACCTGCACCTAACCACTCTCACACAAGTGGCCGCAATCGTCACCTGGGGACGATTGTTTGCTGAAGTAGCAGGACGTTGTAGTAGAGGCTGTTGTTTTGTTCGCTGGGCCGGGGAGTTTGTTTGCAGAGTAGTCAAACCTACACCAAAGCCAAGCAAAGTGTTACGCCTCTGATAGAGTGTTTGGTTGTATAATGGGCTGGCATCTGTTTCCGGATTTGTACGTCACACCAAAGTATACGACGAAGACACTATCCACCTCGCTGCACTTGTCAAAGCATCTTGCCTTGCTAGATCACAAGAATGCAATCCTTTATAGCTTGAGACGAGATGATTTAGCTGGTGAAAACTGCCACTGGGCGATGTCGGAAACATGGAAAATGTACCTAAAGATAAGCACTTGCAGAAAGTACAGATCATATGCAGGTCATATACAGATCAAATACTGCCAACACGCGCAACTTCAAAAGAATTTTCGTGTGACACAATGCTTTGGGAAAATATCAAATACAGTAGCCATTACTAAAGTACCCAAGAGATGAGCTCCTTGGAGACACTGACGAAGGTGACGCCACGGGACGAACACTCCTGCCAACTACTCAACCACCCAGCTACCGACCACCTTTGCCCCTCGAAAACCAAAAAGGCCCTGCTGAAACGAATAAGGCGTCCATCACAACGTTGACCGACTACTCATTTAATGAATACGGAAAGCATTCACACGTGACTTAAGGATAACAATTTTGCAGCCACCACCCAAGAAGGACGACAAAACAGTATGCCAGGACTGCTGCAGTATCCGCCCGCTAGACCCTGCTGCAAAGAGTCCTACTTTATTCCACATCAGAGGGGTAAAAGTTGGGAGATATTCATCCGCCATAACCAAGGAGGGCTCCATGCTGGTTTGTGTTAATTTTGTGGCGAATACTGGAAGATTTTTCTAGGCATCAGCAGCCAACAGAGGCTCGTTTCATGTACTTTCCTGGTGCCTTTGATTCAGTAGACCTCAGTTCGCTGTACAGCATAATGCTGAACGGCGGAGTTCTACTTAAGCTATTATGCTTGATGAGATATTTATCCTCCACTAACACTTTAATCCAGGTCTTCTTCAAATGCGCCATAGACTGAACACTCGAGCGAACCTTTTTGGGTTAGAAGGGAGCGCAACTAAGCCATCGTTTAGCCTCAATTACGCCGACAACGGCAGTTATCGGACCACACAAACTACACGCACGAAGGCTACTCATTCTGAGTGATTCTGATATAAGAACTATTGGAGCCCTCAAATACATCGGGTTCCTCATTTAACCTAACAACCAGGCGAGGGTGACACTTGTGACAGCGTCAGAAGTACTTTCCACCAAACGAGAAATGCTCTGTGAAGCAAAACTCAAACCGGTCTTTCCACCAGAGTTCAGGATTATCACGTTGACACAATTTAGAGATGAAAGATGTGAGCATTGTGGGCGGAAGACGTTCGACCGGACGAATAGCTTAAACATTAGTGTTACACGCTCATCTTTAATATGAAGTGCGATCGATAGCCTAACCATAATTTTACTACATACTGCTTCGAAATATTACAGTCCTGACTGTAACCCCGAAAGCACGAACTACAGTAATCTGGGCAAGTGGTTAGCAAACGGAAAACAAAGTAACTGAAAAGGTCCTCCCACTTTCCGTCGTACAGGTCGGAAGTTTTGCGCAGGTCCGTTAGAAACATGGCTTGCTATTCTCAAACCAGATGTCCGTTGCTGTAGGTTCAGATACTGGAAACAGGACTAGATGGGAACATGCAGACGGTAAATGACAATCAGCGACATCCATGGATGGGACATCAATTTTACTCCAATACTACTGAAATTGTTCCGGTAACTTAGAACACGAAAATCTATTTGCCCACCATTTACACCAGTATTCTAAAGTTCGAAATCAATCCACCTGGTCGCCCCTGTCCAATATCCATTCACCGGGTCAGACGATTGATGATAGTACGAATTCTGGTGTTCCTCCAGGGTATCTTTTTCCAGCTAGATGGTTTGTGTCGAGTTACATGATGTCTAGGTAATCTGTCTTTAGGGCTAGGGGTCAGATAATAAAGCGACGTACAATCACATGATTTGCGAGCCATATTTGGGGAGAGGTTATAGAGTTCTAGTCTACTTCTTCAAAACGGGATAATAGGTCCTTATCCCACAATCGTTATATAGCATTGGTCTCCTAGTTATGCCATTTCTATTTTTCAGGTTTTGCTTTTATCATGTCACAAGTACTGAAAGTCATAGATCTGGGCAGTGGATCTTGGTGTAAATTGAGTAGATAATGGACGAAAAGCTATCTGTTTGTTCGGCGTAGTTTTCACAGTGGCCGTTTGAATGATCAAAACAAAAGCCGGTTTTCGGTATTTTTGCCTCCACAAGCGGATTCGTGTGTTGTTGCACATCTAAGCGATGCAGGATGGACTGTAAGGGGGCTACAAAAGCGGCAGTGAGATTCTTTTCGCTGAAACGGTACAACCGTCAATGGTATACAGAGGGAACGATGAAGGGAGAGGGTCCGTGGGGTCCATCTGCAATAACCAAAACGACCAGTTACTAAAGCACATAAACATATGGAACCGCTAGAAATTATCATGGACAAGGGACGGTTGGAAGGCCCGCAATGCCATGCAAAAGGCCAAAGGTCGGAGTGTGCTCCACAGTGCACACGACCACATATCAAGGTGTGCGCCAACCACGCTGCATTCGGAAAGAGAGGCAATGGTCAACAGAGAACACATGGGAAGTGGAACGACCCTGGGCATGTACTGGGTCGAAAGACTTTCAATATGTGCTGAGTCAAGCGACTTTGGTCAGTAGACTGGTGACCAAGTGGGTAGCGGGCTGAAATCTCGTCCTTACTGTCGACTTTCTCTTCCAGGCCGCGCTAACTTTACCTTCAAAAGGGCGCCCATATACGACAGAGCCAGACGTAATTAGTGCGGACTAGACATAAGTACACAGAAGCGGTAGAGTAAAACACAAGACAGCCATTTAACCATGCCTAGTATAAATCATCAATAGAAGTTCGTACTGGATAGAGTAATGGAATGGGCACAGTAGAAGGTAGAATCCGACTACTCAGCAGTAACCTTGGCATAATGTGAATTTTGAGGATATTGCTTCCTATAAAGAATCCACACCATATATGATGATTCACCGACAGCCTTTCTTGAGGTTTACCAGGCACGCCTACTTGTCGATGATCCTGTAGGCAGAATGAAGGAGTAAACTCACTTTGACAGTAAACTGGGGAAAATAAGGTGAGGCGAAGTGTTATTTCACCAGTAGTCATCCCGGCCAGTGCCGTAATCAACCCAACACAATATCCAAAGTTTTTTCTTATAAGGCGAGGTGGTGCTGACGGCACTGAATATGAAATAGTGGAACAAATATGAGAATAATCGGCTTAACTGCTAACTAACCTGCTTTCTGTAACTAC
>SJOL01005126.1:257768-269856 GCA_004794785.1 Opisthorchis felineus | reverse complement strand
CTGTTGAACTTAACCGATTCCTTGCTTCGTCTAGTGATCTCAAAACCTCACCAACCTGGTTGAACAAAAAGTAGGAAGTGAACAGATTCTAAGGACAATCCATTCGAACACAGTAGATTTGGGAAGAGAGATGGACTAAAGGAAAACGATGAAAAAAAAATATTTTCACCTTTAACACCATAAAGACCATTGAGAGCACATTTAACGGAATGTTTCGGCAAATAAAACTCGCTAAAATGGAATGAAAACAATGCAGCTATGTAACGCTAATTCAAAATAACCATTTTACAAACTGGACAACATTTTGTCTCCAACTTTAATGATAAGTGAAGTGGCAGTTTAGAGTTCTGCAATAGTGCAATGTATCTGTAATGAATAATTACAGGAATTCAACAAAAGCCTGAAAATAGACAGAAATTTGTTGTACTTTCTCCGAATAAGGGGATTTCGTAGGACTTCAAATGAGAGGTCGAAGTACATGTATATGAACGAACAGACACTTTTGGGAGACCACGGCACTCCAACCTCACACTTACTACACTGGTAGCCTATTGTTCGAGTCTGCCGCGAAGAGACCGTATCTTATCGTGCTGCTACTATTTGCGTACCTTGGTAACCCATCAAGTTGTGCTGAATGGTATCCATGCAGAATCCACAGAGTCTTTTCTCTGGGATTGGAAAAACTGTGGTAACCGGTTCCTTAAAATCTGGATTATTCGGGTAGTCACAAGCCGTCGACCGCTACTTTGCAGTCAGGCTTTTGAGTCAGAGGTCTTGAATGCGAACCCTAACCGTCCTGTTGTCCAGGTTTGGGCACCATGGCAGAGTCTCAGCCCACACAATCGTGAACCTCACTGATAGGGAATATCTTCATGCCGCATCAACCGTTGCGTAGTGACACCATCCGAGCTGCACACAACAGGGCTGTTCAACAAAAGCATACGACTGTTGATGAATTCCGTTTTCCTTCGTTGTTACCTCACAATCCCCATCCTTTCTTACTTGACAATCACTGTTCTGTAGGTTCACGCCAGGTACTTAGGGACGTGATACTTTACATGCCACCACTCATATCTACCTCCCACCGTCCGCCATTCAGGCCTCGTTCTCCTGATTTTACTCCAGTTACTAACGCGAAAACCTCTTGGGCGGATCAGCCAACACCCTGTTTTAGATATCCTATCGGTTGACATCTCCTGAATCTCTGAAACTCAAACACAAAATCAAAGTACAGCCTTTGAGCTTACGGTATTCGATCTATCCACACACTGACGACTACCAACTATGGTTAATCGTGCAGCCTCTGAAGCGGGTTGCGTCGAAGTTAGTATAATCTTAATTAGGAGTGCCCATGCTTCATCGCTCTACTGGATACCTGTAAACCTGTGCTATCCGACTATCTACTTTCACAAAAACTTACAGTGATCAGAATACTGAATGCCCTTTGTTTGCCGTGTCCATTTATGCACCAAAAACTGCTCTAATTTGTTAAAAAACTGCTATCCAGAACTCATGACCACAACAATGAGCTCGAATGTAGTCATAATAACAGGAGGTTTTGATGCACGGGAGGGACGCCTCAATTCATTAGCAGCACCACTTGGTGGCACCATTTGTCTGACTGCAAGGTGTAGTGATAATGCAACTTTATCCTGTTCGTGAGTTGTTTCTGAGAAATACCGAATTTAGACACAGCGGGCACTGTTGTACTGCTTGGATGTTACTGAACAGCTTTGGAGTCAAGTTCACCAGGTCGCCATTAGTGGTTCAGTGCTTGATTGCCAATTGTTCTGTAATACACAGGTAGATTCAAACGCGTTCGTTTGGCACAGGTTTACACTAAACTTTCCCAGTAAACCCAAGAAGTGAACGACTCACTTACCATTAGAAAAGCCTTGTCGGCCACAACTGAGGAAAGCTTACCAAAGCTTGCCACTGACTGCATCGCAGTCGGCCTCCTCGGTGAACATTGACCAAATTGCCTTGTTTGTGGGCAGAAGGGGCGTGGTGCGACGAGAAAGTTTGAGAAATGCAAGAGTCTGGTGCAGTCATGAATCTTTTAGCTCTGCGTTAACTAGGTTATGCGTCCCAGCCATAGGGGTATAGGTCTCACACCTGTCGTGACACGGCTACTGGCTTCCCGTATATTGCAGTGCATTTCTTCGGCATGTGAGAAGCTAGTCTGATAGCGTCATGCCGGATTTTGGTCTGGTACGGGATGCATTCGCCATATGTTTACATTGCGTCAAACGTTTGAGTAGCGTCAGCTATACGGTCGGCCGGCAATCGCAGTTTACCTGGACTTCAAACGAGCCCAATACTCTATGGATAGATAAACTTCTTTAGATTTTCATGGGCAAATGGAAGGATTTACTTCACCTATGTAAATGTTCTTCGTACCCTTTATTCCCACAGCTCCGATATTGTTCGGGTGTACACTGAAATGTCCAAAAGCTTCCTCACAACTAGTGGAGTTCATCAGACTTGTCTCTTTCCCCCTTTTGTCATCGAATTTAGCATGGTGTGAACACCAACACAAGGGACCGCGAACCTAGATATCATAATCATATCTGAAGTTTGACTAATGGAGTTGGATTATGTGGAAGGCAAATTTTCGCTCTCTGGCGGTCATTTGTCTGCGAGAAATTATCTAAACAAAATACCTTCACTCGAGAATTACCCATGCTCTTTTGTCCTCGTGAAACTTAAGAACGGAGAACTTGAGTTTGTTGATTGGGCCGCAGATCTTGGTAGCTGCATAAGCCAATAGTGTACCATGGCAACTGAAGTCAATGCACATGTGCGTACTACATACTGCATAGCTAAAGTTTGCCTGTCATTGTACACTAGGCTGGAGTCTGGTGAGTTTCCCAAAAAAGCAGGATTGTTAGTGTCTTGTTTCAGTATGGTACTCGATGTGTACATTTTAATGCTTTCCAAAGGTGTGAAAGCCTTTTTCTTGCTAGGTTTTCCTAAGAACATAGAGTTTCTCTTCACTTACTACCTACAGTTCACATTCCTTCCAATATTTACAATGGATTCGATCATGGCTGCGTGGCAGTTAAGCTCCAGTATGTATAACTGGTGTATGGCTATCAATGATAAGGATGATGATGCCTACTGTTTGGTTTATTGTAGATATTAGATCTGCTTCAAGCTTACACATTTGGACTTCGCAGCTGAATCGCTATACCTATTCCCAAAATATTAAAAGTTAACATTTTTCAGTCCCATTAGTACGCCTCTTGTGTGAGCTGCACAACAGACCAGATGGTAGTATGATTCAGATACCAAAATGGCTTTTCCGGAGGTCACAGAAGGTGATTTTTTGTAGACATTGAAGTGCATATACAAGCAACACGACCTGAAATACGCTGTCCACAATGTCTTCAGACTATATAAGTGAACTCTATTCCAATCTACGTGGTGATATATCCATTCGAGTTTGGTAAGCGATGGCCACGAGCTCATTTCGACCTAGGTTATTTTGTTTACCCGTCTCGACGGAACAAACACGAGACTGGCCAAAATCGTTCTTTCCTGTGAGGGTTGTTTTCTAAAGAATCTCGATCTTTTTATCAGGGTTTTCAGATTCCCCATGTGGTCCTACCTGGAATTTATCGACCACGTGCTAATAATCACAATAATTTGCCAAAATGAATTAATTGTAACCAATAGCAAGTATAAAACGAAACTGATCACTGTCACAACACTTCCCGTCCTTGGATAGCATCAGCACCTAGGTATTCACACTGCATCGATAGTATCCCACCAACTACATACCACATGGATTCATTGGTATCAAGTAACCATCAGTTACTGTTGTGCAAACCTACAGGACTGATGCTCCTTCCGGACTAGATATCCTATTCTGATCACGCCTTTGAGCGAACATACTTTCCCTCTGGACCGTACAAACCGATGCAAACTCATCCACTTTATTGCTCTCATAGAGATTTTGAAGCTCACCACTACTGAACCGAGCTGATTGCCACCCTGACAGAAGTATGTAGATAATGTGGATCACTTGCAGGAAGAATGCGGACGGCCAAAATTGTCATTGCCGTCGGACGTTAAAGCTTTTAGTCTATCTATCTATCTATCTAACCAATCAATCAATCAATCAATCANCTTGAGGTAGTTTGATGTTTCTGTGAGGTCGTTTTGAGAATTGCACATAGAAGCCTTTCAAAATAAGCTAGGTCGTCTAAAACGAACAGATAAAAATGCTGACTGATTAAGATGTTGTATTTCACTTAAATCTTCCATGCGAAGTCCAGGTGAAAAGCTCCACACTGGAAATTCTATTGCCGAGGCTTAGCCTCTCGATCGTCTTGACCGTAGTACCTGCTCTCGGAGTTTCCAGAGAACAGCCAATACCACAAATGTCCTGTATCACCTTTCAAATAAAGCCAAAATGGTCCGCTTGAACCTGAAAGACTTAGTTTGAAACTGATAAACATTTCCCCGAAGTATTTATTTTCTTAGCCCCCCGCCTCAAATTTCATTTCAGGTAATGAGTCCGTGAACAGATGGCGAGGAAGCTCAAATCTTTGCATCCGGAAATGACGGGTGGTCCGTTGGAATATTAGTAGCAGAAGTAGACTTACTGAGACCATTAGTTTGTTATAGAGTCAATAGCCCTACTGTGGCTCTACGCAGTAGAAACTGGGTCAAATTAGGCTATGAAGGTGCCAAGGACGAGCGAAAATCGAGTGGAAAATCACGTTTATAAGCCCACCTTGTTATGTCATTTTCGGATGGTCATAATGGATAAGGAGTTGAATTGAAATATGCTCATCATAACTAATGAGTGAGGGGGCGAGGCGTCTAATCATACATTGTAAGTAATGTAGCTTTTACCTGTCATTGCATTAACTGCAGTGTTGTCTCATCCGTATGACATGGGGATGTTAGTGTAACAGTAAATACAAACGGTGACAGGGTACCGTTGCTTCTTAAAGAAGAACAGGGATAAAAATTCTGTAGGATTGGTACCGCAACGTCTGACCCAAGCATGACAAAAGTGCACAAAAGTCGTTGCGTTTTAAAATAACTGTCTAGGTTTTTGGTAACCCGATGAAAACACATGAATAAGGGATCAATAGAGAGCTGCACACTAGGTCCTCTACCGTAGAACCTTCGTCCAATGACAATTACACTTAACAGTTGTTCATCTGTAACACCATATCGGCTCCTAGCTGCCATGCCATCCGTAAGGAAGCACGAGGGATGAGATAGTGCTAGGTTGCCGAAGCCCACATAGGAGTAGTCGAGATGCTGAGTTTGGGTTCGAACCATGGACCTTCCGGCCAGTAATTTTGCATTGAGGTATCTCGAGGTGTTCATCCCAAGATCTGACTGAACTATGTGCACTGTATGAATAACAGACCTGAATGGCTTCCCTCCGAAATGGACAGTAGAACAGTTGACATGCCACAGGCAAGACGATGAGGCAGTGTAGAATATCAGGCAGTGGACAGCCATCTGCAGCAAAAACTAGAGCTTGTATATAAACCGAAATTAGAGAGCTGAATGAGGATTGCAGCTAATTGGCGTTTAGCTGAGATACAGCTAGAAAGCCGGTTTAGTACTTAGAAGAGTTATCAGGCAGATTCTGCAAATGATATTCAAATGCCAACTTTATCTATTTGTTTACCCCACCAGCGCATCGAAACAATAATCCAGTCAATTCTCGGAAGGCTTTTCAATGGGATCCTTCATTTCCTGACCAAAAACCATCCAATTCTATCCATCCTTACCGGAATAACGATGAAAAATGTATTTATCCTATACTGCTGTCACAGGCTGCTCTCGCAGATAAGATATTCTCTTAGATCTTTTAGTCAGGTCCATTCCCCACAAGATGTCAAGTCCTCGCTTCTAAACTGTCGCCCGCACCGGCTAAGGAATATGTCCGATTTGCATCATTTTGAAGATTCAGATGAACGAGTGCGTCTGCATCTAGAAGGATGCTGGAAAAAAGTGAGTAGTCATCCGTGGCAGTTTGAGTCTCGCTACCGCCAAAGCTATTAAAGTGTGGAAGTGTTCAGTTCCAGTCAGAAAGCAATTCCGATTAGTTTACTCCCGAGGTTGGTCACCAGCGGTGTCTGAAAGGTTGAGGAATAAACCTCCATATAGCAACATTGTAGTATTCCATCATTTCCCAAAACTCTTTCATGTTCCACCAAATCTCACGGTTTTCCTTATTCTCAACGGGATACGGAGTACAGCATTTGTCTTCATCGACAATGACTCGGCTTACGTAGCATATAACCGAGCCACCACAATCCTTGAGATTGGCTGATTCGGTTGCGCAACCACACACAACAGTCTAGCTATGATTTTAGTGCGAAATCAAGATAAAAAACTGTCGACACATGGAATAATGCATGAAACTACGGGACACTGAAGTTCCCACTTTACCTCAAATGAGCGGTCCGTACGTTTTGGTAGCGCTTCTACTTCGTTGGTACCTTCTGCTAAAATACGAATGAGATTCTGGAATGGCAAAGCAATGACGATTAGGAAATGTTATTAAGCACTCTTTCCAAAAGGAAATTAAATGTACTCCACGCAACATCATTCGGAATTTGTTAGTAGGAGACAAGAAAGATGGGTAACACTGGGAAACACAAAGTAGGATCTGAAAGAAAACCTGTAGTCAGCGAAATACACTCATATGCAAAAAATTTGCTTTTTCCAGAGACTCACCTGGAACCCAGCTGAATCACTCGTTTATCATGTTTTTACGCAAATGAATGTGCTGCAACAGGCCACCTCATATCTCATTTATTACGATATTCGAGATATCGCGATACATGCATAGACGTAATACACTACTCATAGGGTTGCTGAAAATTCTTCGACAGACCACGACCGGTTGCTTAAGAAGATGATAAATGAGAGATTCAGCTGGGTTTCAGGTAAGTCTCGCGAAAAAAACCAAACTTGCTTGCAAATGAGTGTATTTCGCTAATTTCGTGCAATTTGGTCTCAAGTAGAACTTAAGGTTGACGGAAACTCGGGGACTGCGCCTACCTGATGATCCCGGAGAAGGGCGAAACCGGTCGTCGAAAAATTTTCAGCAACCTTATGAGTAGTGTACTACGTCTATACATGAAACTTGTAGTCCTTAGACAAAACCTGGTGAGTGCACGCATACCTGTCTACCGCATCTCGCATGGTTATACATGGACGAAGCGCTGTGCTCAGTCGTCGGGATATAAGATGAGCACATTGTGAGGATGCGAAATGCAATAGGCTGATCGACTGACCACTTTAATGAGATTTTTTTCTGAAACCCTGGAAAGCAATACCCAAATAAGGTTCGGTGTGTGCAACATGAAACGCAGGTATATTACTCAATTACAAACTGGAAGCATTGATTGCAGGCGGAAAAAAATTGAGCAAGATAAACCACTGGTAGAGGACGCAGATACCATACTAATGTGCCAATATCTGTAATATTCTGTGGTACGACGAAACGACCCTACAGTTCCGATGCTGAACATTTGGTGTTCAGCTGATCTGTTGGCAGTCTGAAGTGTCATGCGCCCTGAAGCTACCTCATCCGGTCTCGTAAGTCAAGCAAGTATATGATGGCAACGTCTACGTGAGTGCAGTTTACTTCTGAATTTTTCAAACATTTCAATATTCTCGTGCAATATACTAATAACAGCGCAGCGTACATGACAACCAGAGAGAAGACTGGGCTTGTTCGATAAATGCATCCTCTAGTGATTTACACCTAAGTGCATATGTGGTCTCATTCACTGGCTCAGTTATCATGCTCACGTCTATTCCATGTCCGCACAAGATCTTGATTTGCGGTTAACCTCGGATGCCGTCACTCCGGACAGTATCCGTCATTTTTATGGAAAATCACTGGACCGCGCAAGCCAAAGGCCACACTGTACGCGCCTCCGAATAGCTCAAACATCAAAGGATTAGCTGGTCATGTCCTCTTTCAGTGCGCACAAAGAAACGTGATATTGCGCGCGCAAAGAAATGCAATATTGTGCCTATATTCAGACGAGTCCAGGATCGAGGTCACTTGGCTCCAACAAGCCCAATATGCCGAGGTCTGGTGGTACTCCCCCAAACAATAGCGCTTGTTCTCTGTACCATACGATGGCTGCGCAGCTGGACATAACCTAAAAACAACTTAACGCGCTGATGGCTGTAGCCTACATCCCATGCGACAGTGCGACAGAAAGAAGCTCTTACCCCAACGTTTGCTGTTCACTGTAAGTTGATTCATCTAGTAGTGGACTGACAGGTGATGTATGGGGGTGCAATTACAATGTGAATGAGACTGAGCACTGTATTGAGTGCAACTAACACTGGTGCGCGGCCCATAACGGCAGGTACTTTCGGAATTTTGTGACGAAATACATACGTACTGGTGGCGTGGACAATCCGAAGATTGCAGACAGGCCACGCACTTCAACCGACGATTTTTCTGCACATGGAGTCCTTCGAGAGTTGGGTGGAAGCTCCAAACAATGCATATGGAGAATCGTTCAGAACTGCAACACCTCGAGGTATGCAATACATAAGATAATAAAGAAGCACCGAATTCGAAAGTTTTCCACTCTGCAGGTTCGACAATTACCTCAGGATGATTTGGAGAAGCGACAGACTTTCACCCCGTTTACCGATGAAACCGGTTTCCATCTGAATGGCAAATTTGGTAAAACTTGGTCTCGCGTCAGATACAACCAACCTCACTAAAATCTTCGCCGCACTCAACAAAGGGCTAAGCTGACGGTTGGATGATGGCTGGTATTTGGCACTAAAACCATTAAGCCGTTTTTCTTTTCGGATAAGGAGAATAGTTAGTGCTGTCGTTGATGTCCAATTTCTGTCTTTTGTAGTCTTATCATACAAGTATCTGCCGCAACACCAAGTAGCTACGCAGCCGCAGGAGCTTAGTCTAATCAGCGGTGTTTAGTTCCAGCAGGATGGCGCTCCGCTACACTATGCCCATATTGTACACAAAAATGTGGGTGAAATATTGGGGAATAGGTGGATCAGTCGAGGAGAGCCGTTTGTCAGGCCACCTGGATCGGTGGACTACAACCCTCGTGATTTTATCCTTTAAAGCTTTCTGAAGCGGTATGTCTACAAAAATGGGTCAAGTCGTGCTCAGCTGGCACAGTCAAATATCGTGAACGAACGTAAAAAATAACTCAGTGGACTCTGGGAATATGATGGTCGGTTATCATAGACGGACGTTCTTGTGCAAATACAACGCTGGTGGGTAACTCAAACATGTATTTCAATGAAGTGTGAATTTGTTGTTCAAGTTTCATTGCAACATTGAGACGCTTTATTCTACTATTCCAAATGCTTTTTCATGTGAATCATTCAGGAAAAAGTGCTGGATCAGGCCGAGATACCTTCGGACGTTCTCGGATGAAACATAACCTCAGTCGAAGGGCTAAATTAGCAAAACGTTTTGCTAACGACGAACTAATGTGTTTTGTTGGCATTCCTATGTGATCAATCAATTGAGCAATGGTACGGTGTATTAGATGGTGATTACCCGCATGCTTATTAGTAATGGTGCTTACCTTCAACTGAGTGACAAAACTCTTCATCGCTCTGTCAATGTGTCGAAGTATTGGTAGCTCGATGCGTTTACTGGTGGTCGTCCAGATGGTCAGTGAGTTGTTCGCCGAGCGTGACAATTGGCTTGCGAACGTTACGTCCCCAGTCGAGGAGATATCACCATCGAGCAGCTGAGTCGGTCAACTGGGAGCTGACGATATCTTCTCGACTGGGAACGAAACGTTTGCAAGCCAATCGCCAAGCTCGGCAAACAAATCTTCTTAGTGGTGGTTTTCAAAAATGGTAAAAACTGACCTAGTGAAGGAATAAATTTCCCTAACGTTAGGCAAGAAATGTTTTGCTGACTTGGTCACGAATGATTCGGAAAATGAAAGCGCTTAACATAAACGGGCCCAAATTAAGGTCACTATTAATTTAGAATGACTATGTAGTCGTCATTAGGCCAGAACGTTTATTTTGCCTTGTACAATAAAAACCAAATCCATTATCGATGGAACTAAGCGACCAGTTAACGGCGTGATAAATGCAACTTTGTAGTCTAAAATCCACAGCACAAAATTTGTCAGCCTTCCGAATTTTCCTACTATGATCATTGCAGTTGATGCAGATTAGGAACCATCTGAAATCAACGTTCTCGCATGAAGCTGCAGTACATTTTGCTAGGTGCTACATTTCTGGGCAATTTTCGGTAGTCACATTTGGAATTTCTACTCTACTTCGTGAAAACCTCGAGTGAAAAAATTCCGTGCGTTGGGCAGCACTGCCGGTGTGACATACTTTACCAGTGTCTCAGTAGTTCGCCAGAGGCTCCGAAACGCGCCTTTCTGTTACTGGCCTCACCTCAGTGGCGATATTCAACCAATGCGCGCCCTCGTTGACATCATAACCGCAATTACCATACACGCACTACTATACAGTATCACTATCTGTACCTGGTCGCCGAGCACGAGAAGGAAAACCAGTCAGTTTTATAATCGAAAATCTGGAATAACGGCTTCTTTCATTCTTAGCGTCGCCTAAGGTGTGAACTAAAACCATCAACGCAATAAGTTGTTTTAGATGCTAGCAAAGTGCATCGATTGTCTCACTTGTGTCTTGTCAACCTCGTTTGGGTTGCGGGAACCGGTGATTTTTATAAAAATAATCCGGACTTTCTGGACTAACCTGGAGGTTCTTTTACGCAGGAACCCGATCGGCAGTTACCCACTGTATACGATAGGATGACAGGGCAGTGGTGTCACACTGAGCAACTGCCTAGTTAGGACGATCCGTTATGCAGGGTTGCGTAGATACCTCAGTTCTACTCAGCGATTTTCTAAGTAAAACTGAGTAAGTGTTCGGTTGCGCCGAAGCCAAGTGAATTATTGCGAAACATGTCCCCTTTATCCTTCTGATTAGAACTGACTTTGTTTTTTTAGGGCAAAACCGATAACGTGGAGGAAAACGCTCAGTTGCAAACTGGAGTAATGTCAGACTGGGGTTTTAAGAATTTTTTCGTTTGCCGTATTCTTCAACCGAATACGCTATGTAAAGATCGCCGCACGGTATAGTTAAAGAGATATTTGAGATGTCGGAACATTATTCCTGGATAAGACCACCTAAACTATTGTAACCATGCTCCACTGCCATGCTCACCCATTCAAGCCTCATCAGTGAAGCTTATCTCCCGGATTCCCACCAAACCCATTTCGTATTTGAAAACGCTGGACTTATGTGAAGATAAATGTTAATTACAGATCAACATAGTGTAAACATTAGACTTAAACGGATCTTTCATTAAGCGAGATGCTCAGAACGCCCGTGGTGTGCCAAAGAGGTATACTTTATCAGCATTGTGAAAATTCCCCGGATTTTCATGTATATTTCCACCTTTTACTCTCTGGCCCGCTGGATTCGAACACGGAACATTTGACATGCGAGGCAAACGTGCCACAACTACTTCACCAGAGTGGACTTATGTACGCTTCAGCGAGGTGACTGGTCAGTCTGAAACTTCAAATGATGACTCGGCAACTGTTTGCTCCTATCAGGAATTCCTAGTCAGCTAGCATCATGGATGTCCAAAGCCTGCAAGACACCTGAATGCAGTTCTGGATTTGTGGGATTTGTATTCAAATAACTTTTATCTGAACAGTCCTCCTCCCATTATTCTGGTTGGTCCGCACTAAAAGGCAGTGATTTGGAAGCGAATTTTTGCAAACCCTCAACTACCAACAACTAATAAACATTTTCTGGGGAGTTTCAAACGTCCGTGGGACTATCTGACTGAGAAGCCCTTACAGGTAGGTTACTCGATCGACTCGAACGTCACTTAGATCGTTGAGCAAACCAGGCAGATAGCTCTATGGCCGGTATATTTGCCTCTTCATACGTATCAACCCAAGTGCCTTCAGTGAAAATACGCTCTCCCCGCGTGTCAAACCTCCAGGTTTCAACTCCCGCAGTGGCCACCAGTGATCAAAATTCTAGTGTGGTACTTCTCTTCTTTGGTGTGGAAAAACCAGACTAGCTA
>SJOL01005126.1:216755-254702 GCA_004794785.1 Opisthorchis felineus | reverse complement strand
TCAAAGGTCAGCCCCAGCTAGCAGCACGTATATTAACACACACGCAACACTACTCAACGCACAACCACCAACCCACCGCTACGCACCACTACGCTCCCCAATAACGCACTGATGATGTCACCTCGATTGGTGATGAAACGTTTGCAATCAAATTGCCCAGCTCAGCGAACAAGCCAACGACCATCTACGCTACCCGAGCTATCAACATTTTCCTCTATAGAAAACCTAAAGTGGGGTTTTGTCAAAATGCACACGTAACATCGCGATCGATTAAGCAGACATGTTGTCGGAACTCTTAGTGGACTTGTCACTGGGTGTGAAGTTTGCATGCACTACGTCAGTGTTTGCTGCATGGACGTGGTTATTCAATTACTGCGTAGTGGAATGTTCCACAACTATGTTGCCGAAACATTCCTGAGTTCGTACCCACCCAGTAATCCTAAGATCTTTGCCGAAATAATCCTTACAAGCGATGTCATGCATAGAGGAAGTGTCCTTGAGATTGGTGGATGTTATTCGAAGCACACTGAAAATAATCAGTTTCTTCTGAGGCTGTGTTAGAATACATCACGGTGAACGGCGATGACATTCATCAACATGTCACTTAAAAGCTGAAGAACTGCGGATACCCTTGTAACCGAAGTTCCAGTCGCTACTTTTCACTCTAAACGTATCCACTCAATATAGGTTTATATTCTGGATAATCAACCGTGGTAAAATGAAGTATTTGTTTGTTATTGTACTTCAAGTAGATAATAGCAGTGAATAAGTGGGGTCTGGTCAGCCTTTTGTGATTGGATGCTTTTCAACATTGGTATAACCTCCACATGGCTCGGCCCGATTGCTCTGTCTGTTTTCTACAGACTGCTTCTAAGTGAATATATTGCCATATTGAAAGCACAGCAAACGCGAGGCAGATAACCATCAGTTTTGAACCGTGTAGGTGTACACTGGTACCACGGTTACGTTTGTCAATGACGTGGGAAGTATGCTGAAAATGCGTGAGGCGTATGCATACAGCTTTTCTTGACTTGTCCTACGTGACATGAAACAGAAATGGATGCACTAAATACAATAGCTGAAATCATTGAAGAGCGGTCCGATTTTTACTGGTGGGGAGTTCAGGAGGAAAAACTGTGAACTGAAGGGAATACTTTGGAGGCATGCACGTCTCATGGACCGTGTTCGCAGGTGTCCACATCCTCTCTGAGTCCATTCAGTTGCCTTCCTCCTTCTGGTCTGTGAAATAAATTGATACCAAGCACGGCTGTTTCCAGTGTCCGCTCTTTCTCCACTTCAAAAGTTTCGCTATCTACCGGAGATCCCGGCCATTCCTCATATTTCCATACTCAGCAGCTAAGGGATCTGCGTTCCACTTCTGGCAAGGATTTTCTGCATTCATTTCAGTAGTGCATTGAAGATGTCGGGCGTAGCCTTAAACAATGTAAGCATAGCCTCTCTGACTTGCTGACACGTATCATCCAAGAACTGATTGGGGTTTTTGTTCCGGTGCACTACAGAGTTTTTGATCCGGCCCAGGTTAGTAATGCTGCGCCACGACAGATCTCCGAAGATGATGGATTCGTACATTGTATCGATCCACAAGACCCTAAGAGAAAGAGTGACGCCAGATGTGCACACACTAAGTGATCGAAAATCACTGTGCATCCCAGAAAGGCCAATAGCATTCAACAGCCACTATTCAGTAGTGGGTGATTTCCACGTAATCCAACTGGGTCCATGGCTGATTTGTTCCTGGTGGCCGCTAGGTTAAACGATACGGTCGATTGTGTTAGAAATTTCTACTGAACGGGCACGGTCGATGATCAGCGTGTAATAAAAAAGTCGCTTCTCCTTGTTTGCTGTCTAGCTGACCATCCTAAGGTGACCTTTTAGCTGCTCAGTCGGCTTAGCTGCTCAGTCGGCTTAGCTGCTCATTCAGATCACCTGAAAGAGTGACAATACCAGCTTTCTAGTCTAAAAGACCTGTGGAAACAGACGTGGGTAATGCACTTCTAAGCATGAGAAATGTAGTCCGTCAGGGCATAGGCCAATATTACAAACGGATGCCGGTCTCATGTTGTGGCTTTGAATTTCGCTGAGATGGATAACCCAACGGCGCCGAAGAGTGTTTGCTGGAATACAATTCAGCAAGGTGCGGTCGGCCCTTGATGCAACTCCTACACAATGTCTATCACGAGCCGTTGCTTCAGGATCAACGGACGTGTGTAGAGTTAAACTTGAAAAAGTCGGGTTTGCTCTGAATGTTTTAGGGTGTATGGCCGAACACCAGCCTTGTGTGCAAGTCTTGAAGGTACAGTATACGTCAACCTTAAGATGATATACATTATGAGCGAGCATTACTCGTTAGCTCGTTTGACACAATACGGACTTTGAAGGTTGCTATACAGAGAGGACCTTGCGGATCTATAAGACTATAATTTTGGCTGATTTTGATGGACAGTGGTTTGGATAAGCTGTATTAAACAGCTATCGACCAAATGATCCGGTATTGTTTGCTTGTAGGAGAGGGACGCCAATGCACGAAGAGCTGCGAGGGCGATTCCTGCTTCATAGTTGCCCCGGCCAAAGAGAGAGGTTTGGTCAAGTTACCCTACCCTGGGCTTCTAATTCAGGCATATGGAAAATGTCAGTGGGAAGATAGAGAGGTTAGTTCTCAAGCCGCTTCATTAGTCTGAAACTTTGTGTGAACCGCGAATCAGTGGTTTATGAGGTATTCTCCGTCACGAAGAGACCGTGGTGTGACGGTTCGCGCACCTCAGCGACCCATTGAGCTATACTGGGGGGTGTCCCCGCGATACTCACAGAGTCTCTCATGCCAGGTTGATCAATGGTTAGAGGTTAGAGTCTCCTGGCCCTCCATGTTGGGGGTTGGAACATATGGCGACTTGTTCCGCAGAAATGGTAATGCATTTGCATTTCCCGCTCACAGAGTCTCCGCAAGCAGATCATTGTTGGCTCCGTGCCACCTGGCCTGAGGTGAGTCTTCGCAGAGAGACAGTTACTTTAATTATGTGATACTGATGCTCTCAGGGCCTTACTCACCCGCTCTCAAACTCATTAAAGGTGAGCGCTGTTGCGAATTTCATAAATTTATTCATTCTAGGCGTGTAGAGTATATTGAGGTGACATATCAAGAATTATGTGCGATAGGCCAATCAAGATGTGCTTCAAGGAGATCCGACCGGATAGATTAATGGACAGGAGTGAAGGTTGCCGTTTTTTGGAGCAGATAGCCGACACTTCCAAGCCCAAACTACCATCGAAAACTGTATCCAAATGATTAGACACTTATCGCATACGTATGCCAGAGTTTCGAAATATGATGATAAATGAGATATTATTCCACACTTCGCTGAGAACAGAAGTGATCAGAGTATGGGAAACTGCACATCCGCAACTCGCACCATGCATGATGGGGCATGTTTACTGTCACAGCTACTGAGGTGAGGGCACTCTGTTATTTTACATCTGATGCATGTTTTTTCAGTAGAGGTCTGGGTAGTTGTGAGGTTTGTTGAACATGTATACACACCGCACTCCTTTGAACAGCCCTCCCCTTTTCTTGACTGCAGTCAAATTGCCCAGATCAGCAAACAAACGGTACCTGAGCTGCCAGAATTNTGGGTCGCGTAGAAACCACGAACCAATAGGATACCACAGTGGACCGGTTTGATTATCGTGAGGATGAAAATACTGCTTTTCCTTTGTCGGCCTTTTGGTAGTTGTTGCGTTTATTCATATGTTAACGTGGTTTGCCTTCGGACATCAGAATCTCCCCCCGGTAGAAAATAACAAACTTTTAGTGCCTGGCTTCTTGGACATTTTGGTTATGAGGTGTACATATACCGTCACCCTCTGTGAGGTCCCATCGAATAAAAACCACCCCTCACAATTGTTCTGTTTCCGAACTATTTCCCATTCAACCGGACCGGGGACCGTGGTTATGATTCTTTCAGTGAATGTATTTTTCCAGGGTGACAGTGGTAGACTTGTGTATCTTTTGTCAAGTACAGCCACATGTAACTTCTTTATTTCATACGTTCAGTGCCTGTGCCAATATTTGGTTTACAAACCAGGATGCATTTGTTTTGCAGCATGATATAATTCGCCAACGTGTTTGGGTCACACAATGGACCGCGTGTTCGAGCGCTTTCATAAAATGATGGAGGATATGGTGTTCTCCGGGTTTTTCGACCGTGAGTTCACTACGTGGCATAGTTTCTCTCTGCTTCCTGGTCTAGACGCACCAGTCACTGACTCCCCGCGCGATGAAATGCTTCGTGAACCGGTACTCTCCGTAATTTTTGTGTGACCTAGATTTCTTTGTAGGAGGGAGAATCCCGTGAACTCCCAGATCCAGAGCCATGGACACCCTTCCCCTTCTATGGTGATCTAGTCAAACCGGATATGATGGACAGGGAATTCTTTGCAGAAACACAGGTAGAGTGATCAACTACAGTTTCCCTCATGTGTTCTGTATTTCATGGTTATAACTCGCTGTTTCAAAGTTAGTTTTGCTAAACTTGCCCTGTGGCTAGTATCCTTGACAGAATACTCTTGATGTCACATCTTTCCCCTAGATACCTCAACCACCTTTCAACACAGCTTTTAGGTTTGTGAAAACAGAACATCCAACACAATAGCCAACAGTCTTCCGATAAAAATCGATGAATACGTGTTGTGGTTCTCAACGTTATCAGAATTTTGAATTGTTTATAAAGTCGGTATAGCTACTCAGCCGAACCGGCAAACGCCTTGCTGGGTCCACAGCCTCAAATGTGCAGGCTCTACCACGAGTGCTTCTCAACAGGCGGGTAGGTGGTGATATCGAGGTCGGCAGCCCCATAGGAGCTATGTTCATCCTGTGGTTGTTCACGGGCGTTGTCAAACGTAGGAAATGCTAGATTCCCTTCGGAGGATCAGATGTGGTTCGTCACTGTTTTTTTCTGAACGAAAACAAGTACTGATCTACAAAGATCTTTTAATATGTGATTGAGTGATTGATTGGGGCATCATCCCTCAAAGTCGGTTGTCTCTATTTTTAACCAGTCCCTCCGAATGTGTCCCAAAACTGAAGGTATCGGGGGCCAAGCTATGAACGCAGGCCCTCATGTGAGCCAAAGCAGGCTTCTCTGCAAGTCATCTCGAGTCAACAACAGACCTTTGCTTATCTGGGAGTAAATTTTCAGCGGCCACCATTTTAAGTGATATACCGTATAATGTGAACAACAAGGCGCAACATATTAGAGGTAAAATTGTAGTGAAAGGTGCGCTTGAAGGCCTAGATAGCACTGCATACCAAATGTGATCCAAAAGTTTCGCGATGCATAGTCGTTTTGGGGAAATATCCCAGCCGGTCCCGAACATAACCTGGTTCGACGAATTATCAGACGTCAAGTGAAAGTGGGCGTGCGAGCCGACCGTGTAGTGTGGTGGACACAAAAAGCCAAAGAAATGGAAGAGGCCCAGAAAGCCGGAAATCCCGAAGGTTATTTCAGTTGATCCGTGCGACCAGTCCCCGGAAACCGCCTGTGAGCGAAACCATCAAGGACCGGAATGGAGTGACCATCTTGAACAAAGAAGAACGCCTCGATCGGTGGGCCGAATACTTCGAACAACAATTGTCGTGGCCATCAGCTGCCACTAATCTGGTGTTCATAGTTGACGCAGAACCCTGGACGGTGAACGTGGAACCACCTACGGCCTCGGAGGTTGACGACTACATATGTTCTCTCAAGTGCCACCGAGCTTCTGGTCCGGATGACCTCCCACCCGCATTGTTCAAAGATGGAGGTGAAGTATTCAGTCAGCGCTTGTCTGATCTGCTTGCTTGCATTTGGGAGAAGGGGTCTGTCCCAGACAACTGGGGAGAGTCGGTGATAGTGCCCATTTTCAAAACAGGGGCTCGTAGTGAGTGTGGCAACCGCAGAAGGATCAGCTTGACCGCGGTCGTAACCAGACTGTTGGCGTCACTTGTGCTTCGCCGCCTTACGGTCGCACGTGAAACACTGACCCGAGAGCAGCAAGCGGGATTCCGGTCTGGTAGAGGTTGCGTTGACCAAATCTTCACACTCCGTCAGGTGCTAGAACTACGCCATACGTATAAGCGACTTACAATTCTAATGTTTCTGGATTTCCAAGGCGCATTCGGCTCGGTTGATCGGCCTGTGCTTCTTGACACGCTTGCCCACCAAGGGATGCCTTGGAAGTTTGTAAGCATATTACGTTCTTTGTTTTCTCGGAATTCCGGACGTGTGAGTGTAGACAGCGAGCTCTCCAAGAGCTTCCGTACACAAGTTGTGTCCGCCAGGGATGCGCACTCTCTCGATTCCTATCAAATTTTGTGATCGAAGAAATCATGAGACGAACGCTGGAAGGTCTCCCAAACCCTGCTGTTCAAATAGCCTATGACGAAAACCTTGTCCATTTGGAATATGCAGAAGACATCGTTCTCATCTTCGAAGAGAAGGAGAAGGCGCAGGTGTTTTTGGATGAACTGATCAAAGTCATCTCGTCGTTTGATATGCACTTTGCACCCACAAAGTGTAAGGTCATGCTCGTGGACTTCCAGTCACCGAACACGCCATGTACAATCCAGGGAGAGGTACTAGAATTTGTGGAGCGTTTTATGTAGCTTGGAAGTTGAACTTTTTCTGATTGTAGTGTGGCAGATGAGGTCGATGCACGAATCTGCAAGCCTCGGGTCGCGTTTGTTAATTTAAGACACCTATGGCATCAAAGTGGTGTATCCCTGAATCTCAAAGGACATGTGTATAAGCTACAGTGCGGGCAGTTTTGATGTATGGCTGTGAGACTTGGCCTGTTCGAGCAGCGGAACTGAGACGTCCTCAGGTGTTCGACAATCGTTGTCTCAGAACCATAGTTCGTGTGGGCTGGTGTCGGCGTATCTGTAACAAGGCAATTAGAAAGCGAGTTTTCGGTTGTGCAGCGGGGACTTCCTCTGAAGAATGTGTCCAGTGTTGGAAGCTGCGTTGGTTGGGACATGTGCTGCGTATGCATAACCATCGTTTGCCGAATAGGGTGCTGTTTTCCATGCCCAATTCAGAGTGGCGGAACCAGAGTGGTGGTAGTAAGCTAGCGATGAGCCCATTCCCTGTCCACCTATATTTTCTTCTTCACAATAAGGCTTTCAAATTATTCATGACTGTACGGCAAGGAAGCATCGGTGTTGAACACTGATGTCATGCTGTCGATGATGATGATGATGATGATGAGGTATTCTAGGTGGAGCTCACCAGGAACCAATGAATCAGCAGTCTGACATTCTCCGCTGTAATGGGTTGGTCTAGCCCGAGGGCGCAAAGCTTCTAGTGCTGTCACGTGTGGCAAGTACGTCTGAAGCAGCACAGAGCAACTTTCTTAGGGTATTGTCTCCCTGAGGAAAACACTATACACCAAACAGTTTCGCAGAGAATGATACGACTTTACTGCCTTATCGTATGGTCAATAGTAGTACGAGTACTTGTTGTTCTTCACCTGGCAGGCTTTCTCTAGCTTTGCTAGCATAAATGAACTTTAGAAAACAATATTCCAGCTGGTGCAGCCCGCAGGAACATGGCAGCACTGGAGTCCGATTACCCCATCGAGGTGGCAGCTTTCGTCGGTATATTAGGTATCTAAGTATTTAACTGGCTCCCATAAGAGGAAGCAGGCAAACTGTAGGACAGTTCCTGTCTGTTTTCTACCGCGATATCCACCTAACGTTCACTATTTTAGCAATCTAGAGAGGAAACACGCTTGAATTTATAATTCCTGTTCAAATCGTAATATTTTCATGAATGATTAAAAATACTCGGAAATACTGAGTCATCTTCCCCACGGTATACTAGTCTGGGCCAGGGTACCACCAGAATAACGTAGATTGAGCACTGGTCAGTAACAGTTACCGAAACAGAGAGTATGGTATTTCATATTAAATCCACTACTGTTCTCAGTTGTTGGTTGTGGTTCAGGAAATATTGGGGGTGCAACTGAAAACTAGTTTGCTAAGAACAGGAATGACCAATAAGTGGTGTTAGGGGTTAGGACTGACGCGTTCAGACTATAGCCTGAGAATTTTTACCTGGCTAATCTGACTGTACGGTGTGTTCGCGGTCAACTCCGATAGTAATTGAGTAAACTTCTGAAATGAAAGAAAACACAACTCGAAATTAGTTAATTGCATTAGTTGACCACCAACCAAGTGAGGGGGTTTGTTTTGATGGCATTCTAGCAGTAAGAGGGTCGTCATCATCAAAACTACACAAGCAAAATCAAAAAAGGAAAATAAGTACACACAGCGAAGAACTGCTTGAATGTGAAACTAGTAAAACTCCGCTGACTCACTTCAAATGTTCCTAAAAGATGTTACACCACGTCACGCTGTCGAAGGACCCAAACTTATACATCACTGTCTTGCACCGCTGAGGATGTTTCCCTCTAGTCTGAGGGAAGTCGGTACTACTGAAAATAATTTCCAAGGGTATATTCTATCCTGCTCTCAAAATATCACGCAGGAACTCCTGAACTATGAGGTACTATTTTTCCCCTAATTTGGAGTGACCATTTTCGCTTTACTTTTTTAATTCATTGACAGACCTCACGTGCTCGCAGCCTTATTGCCGGAACTTCTTAGTGTAAACGGCTTGAATAATTTTTTTCATCGATGGTCTCCCTCTGGAAAGAACACCTCAAGGAACACACCAGAAGTAGCCCTTTAAGACAAGCGACCTCTCAGACCGGGACTCTACCATCCAAATGGTGGACGGAAACTTATGGTTTCCAAAAAGTGATCTTCATTGAGCGTGATCTCCAGAGAGAGAAACAGCTAAACAGCTTGATTCCATGGCAGACACAGTAGGTCGTTGTCAAATGTCCATGAAGATCGACAGGTTAGAATGCGTATAAATGCCATGTGAACAGCTCTAAAAATCACGCAACTACCTGCTAGCTGCTAGTCCTCAGTTAATAAGTTATACAGTATCGTCAAACCTTCTAAACGGAAGCGTAGTAACGGCGCGTCAACAATGGACAGGATCAGTATCCTGAGTAATCTGTATTTTTAATCTATGGCGTTGGACGGTTAGTAGTGAGATATTCTTGCTCATGCTGGATGGATGAGTGGCACATTTTCATGTGTTCTTAAGGCACCACAGAAACTGTTCCGCTGTCTGAATAGGAAGTCTAGAATTGCTGGTTGAACGGTTTTTCAGCTAATCTAATTGAACTACAAGACAAAAGAGCATGCATGACCACCAATTTACAAAACATGACCAAGCACTTCAACCCTCTCTGCTTAAAGTACTTCGAAATTTGGAGCAATTTAACAGCACTTTGAAAAAAAAACTCAAAGGTTGATGGTTACTCGAGAACTGTCTAGCTGATGAGCCCCAAGACGGGCAAAACCGGTCGTGGGTTGTCGGGGAGATTTTGACAACCTTAAGAACAGAGTGTTCGGTCAGGAAACATGTAACAGCTCTTTTATGATCCATTTAGTCAAGCGGCAGACAGAGGATCCCCTTTTATCTAGGGTTGCTTAGCACATACATGTACGTGCTACAAGAGAAGCGCTCAACCCTGAGTGCTAGGGTCCTAGCATAATGCGAACACTTATTCGCCAAAAAGAAGACCAGTTTGCCTTAGAACACACATTGATATCTTGGTTGGTGGACAAAAAACACATATTTGTTTACATTTGTCTCCATCAGAAGGTACCAATTTAGGTTAGTCTCTGGTACCTTCTTCCAGCAGTGACATCATTCCTATAAGGGATCCTTTTTGAATGTTTCTCCAGTGAGCTCTCCAAAAGGAATCAGTGGCACTATAAAACGTGTCCGGACTCCTTGAAGGTTGGAGAGATATAGGAATAGCGATACTCGGTTTCAATCGCTGACCCAGGGAGGACAAGTTACCATTTACGCGAGCTGTTCCTTTTCCGAAACTCGGTACCTAGGTTACTCAGACTATGTTTTCCGAAGCGTTTTGTTATTACAAAAATGCACTGGTACGCTGTTATATTAATGTAATCGCTGCTGTATAACACTGTAGTATCTAAGACGAACAATTACCCCAATCAATAGTTGTCATGCTTGTTCTCGCCCAACTGCTTATAGATCAACAAAGTGCTAGACATGCTGGTGAGCTATAACATATGAATTTGTATGGCTACAATCAACTAAACTGACCACACCGCTTGAAAGAAGTCGCACGGGTAAGTATCACACTATTCCCAATCCGTGCAGAAGGAGAACTGAAAGTACAGTAGAGTATCCTTATGATAAATACTGCGGGGGTCCATGCGATGCTTTGTTGAATCGGTCATTTCATTAAAACAGACAAAACCTTCAAGCTCTGTTACAGCGGTCCCCTTCCGTGTCGGAAGTGAATAGTATTCAGATCCCAAAATCTATACTACCTTCAAATAGTACAGGGTACAACTAACTTACCAGATAGTGTCCGAGGACTTCGTTCGTCTGAAGATAGCCGGAGGAATCACCACTTAGGGACTCTAGCGAAGACTTGGCTTCATCTTGAACAAGCCGTAAGCGCTCCATGAAATCCTGGAGGAAAAAATGACATCACTGTATTTGTTCACTATAAAAGCCATAGTCTATGTAGACGGTTTCAGTCGCCTTTTACAAAGGATAACATAAGCTTATACTGTGAATTCACCCGAAATCCTGAATTGTCATTGCCCTTACATTCATATTGTCCTGGTCTTGGTAGATCTCGAAAGAACAAGGATTTTGGCCTCCCCTGCATGAAGAACAGCTCCACAGGAATTACAAGAAGCATTGACCAATACACTTACTACAAGAAAGATTATATATTTGCGTGCAACAATTTTGGCTGGTGTGTGACATAAAAAATTACATAGTTCCCTTATCTTACTCGAAAGGACAATGCCTTGGTAGATCGCTTGTTTCATTGCTGTGTCATTTCTTCAAGAAACAAACTGCTGTTGCTTTTCAGAAGTGACTTTCGTTTGCCATTGACTAACATCCCAACAACCTTGTCTCAGAAAGTCGCTTTTTGTATGCTTTCTCACAGAGTTTGTTGTTGCGCTCACTATGTAGATAATCTAATATAGCACCACTGGGTTCCGACCACAGGCCAATCCATGATGCTCATCATACAATTCTCCTAGGTCCCCCAATGTATACCGTGTTTCTGCATGAATTTGTCGCACTGGTGCATTGGTGGATTGCACGCATCACTCACAATCATTGTGATGCTAAGAATTACCTTAAGTGTCGATGATGCGAAAATAAAGTTACTCGGCAAATGTCTTTTTTGGAGCAGATTTCGTGGCACGGTCAAGGCAAAACAACTGTCCAAAACGTACTCATTTTCTGGATGTTTTGTGTTACTTTTGTCTCTAGAATAAACATTAAGTAAAATGGAGCTAAATCATCATTACAGACAGTAGGCAACACCGTAGCATATTTTGCTGTTCAGCAAGGCCGCAAAGATGGTACTGTCATCCGAGCCTGTTCCAAACTGCGCTACAGTGATTATTCCATGGCTATTGTCTGCCTGTAAGTTGTGCGACACTTAGCTTGATAAAGGGTCATAGCTACCCTAAGGCTTTGACCCTCAGAAACTACAAGCTATCGTCACCGGATTGAAACAGGATAACAGCAAGCGGAGTAACACAGTTTTGCTTGCTGCATTTTTGCTCCACATTCTGGGGATGATGTTGCCCACAAAAACTCTACCAACCGACTGTAAACTGTAAAAGCACTTTGGATTCTCCTAATTTTCTTGTATCCGGTCTTTGTTACTGCTGTGAGTGTCTAAAAATGGTGTGAAAACAAATTAAGAACTCGTTGAATTCTGGATTCGACTCTTGACTATTTCCAACCAAGACAGCCAACTGGTCCTCACGGTTGGCCAACTACGATGGTAAAACTTCGAAAGAGTGCAAAACTTCCTGTTCGGTGCTATCCTCAAGGACTACGCTGAATTGTTTGCAACCTCCAAAAAAGGAAGGGGTTTGCATTTTAGTTCAGCAGAATGGAGTAGAACGGAAAATCGCGAATGCGTGTGTCAGTGGTAGTCAAATAGAACGTATCGTACATCGCAAAGGTATTTCACAACACCTAAAGGGAGGTTCATTTTTCCAAAGGAAGAAAATGACTCCATTCGGAAGTAAAGCTGATCCAACACTTGCTTGTTTAAGTTCGTCAAAAGAACATTTATGGCATTGGGAGCTTACTGAAAGATCAGGTTGGAAGTTTAACATGGGGGTTAAAGTGCTCAGAGTTTATAGATAGATGTAGTTGGTTCGGGAAGTCCCGGAAGGTGTAAAATGTCAGACTTTATGAAATGCCGGAGTGGTGTTTGCGCACAGCACAGTTATTTTGAACTATCGATCAGAAAGCACTTTTTGCTCGAATAAAGCATTACTGGTGTTCGGTTATGTGACCGAATGGCACTTTGTTTCGGTGAGAAATTATCACGACTTGTCATCGGGAGAAGTGTTGAACCCTGTCCAGTAAAACAGCTGCACGGTGACGAGAAATAATGGTTTTACATTCCTTCGTCCCTCGTAACTGTTGTCACGATAATTGAGTTCTCAGCCTGGTCTGATTTCGGGAGGACGACCAATGAGGTAAATTGGCCAGAAATGACAGAGTGCGTCAAGATAGCGTTCCTAATGAAACAGGAGTACCCTTTTACGGTTAGGATGTCCGACTTCACTCAGCCGATTTACTCTGCTTTTCTACCCACAAAACATATATCTTGATTAAGCTATTGGCAATGTCCGAGCGACCTCGAACAGCGTCATAAGTGATGGACTGAAAATACACTTTCCGTCAATCAGAGCTATGCGCCAAGGTCATGCTTATCTCACGCAGCAAGCCGGACGGTTTTGTGATAGCTAACTCCAAAACGCATGCGTTAGGGTTGACGGATGAAAATTCATTATTTATCAAGTGAAGCAACAATACAAGGCTGCACTCTGCCTGTCTATCCAGCTGATCAGTGGTATGAGGATTAAACACGACTCTGAGCACACACGTTAAGGGGGGCGAGCGACAAAATCACGTTCCACCCAATCCTGCTGGTCGGCAAATCCATTGGGTCTGCCGCTATATAGAAAGCTAAACAATCTCCAAGACTAAGTGGATTTCATTTTTTAAACCAAGCATTCTCAAATATTGTTTCAAAATCATTTCATATTGAGGGGTTGAGGCTTTTCAAAGAACAGTTATTGATAGGTCCCTTGGTTTTGTTTTATTAGTAGAGAGTGGAAATTATTTGTTGCCTACAGGGTGGCTTCCTAAAGAGGGCTTAACATGTGTTGGGATGAGGGACTAATGCACATCAATGAAAAACCTTCACTTCAGGCAATGTTATATTCCAAGTATTGACCGTCAAGACGGTTAATGAACTGTGAAACCAAGCAGCATATGTGTCAGGATTTGGTACCATCCGGTGTGATATGAGCGTGAGGTGAGGACCCGGGAATCGGGAACAAACTAGTACGCGATTTCTGCCTGTCTTTGGTGCTTCAGTAAAACATAAGTCATTTTGAAAATCTGCTTTTCAGGGCAACCCACTCCTTCAAAGTACCATGTGATCTCTTGCCGGCTTATACTTTCGTATACGAACAGAAGAAGACTATAAGTATTTTAAACTCCACGCGCTATAGCTAAATTAAAAACAAGCAGTATTGTGCAAAAATGAATTACGCTTTTCTTCGTGTTGTAGCCACTCAAACGATAAGTGAAGCTTTAGGACACGCTCAACTAAACCCGGGCATCTACCATGTACTGAGAAACCTTGGATCCACTTTCTCAGCTAGGAATATGGATGTGTTCGCAATGTTGCGAAGGAACTGGAAATCTATAAAACCGTTTCGTTCACCAGGGCCTCCCTTACACATGTGGTGGTCAAAAACCTAGTAATGACATGAAGTCTGCCTCTACGTACATAATTGTGCAGTTGGTGGAGTGCGAAGTCTCTCAAAATCTATGATCACCAACACACGTAACTTTGCACATGTATACTTAATGTGAACTGGTAGTGACTTTCGATTCCGGGGAATCAAATCGTCATTTGAAGCCGTCCGAAAGATTCCAGTCTTGAATGCCTCACATGATCATGTACTAAGCTATGCCCCACATCGCAGGCCTATTCGTTTGTACTGACCCGAAATCCACAGAACGGTCGCTTTTGTTTCTGTGTGCGCAGCTGGTCTCGGAATATCGATCCGGTGCGAGGCGTTCAGTGTGACACGAAGCACAAGTGTGGGTCTATGAGAACCTGTGTTATACTGGAGATCTAAGATGACCATTGGAGGTACGGCAAACTTGCATAGGTTGCCTGCAAAACGGTGACCACACGGCTGGTTTATCGGTCGAGCTTTCCTTGGCAATACGTACCACCAGGATTCGAATAAGTTCACCAGACAGACATGTCTATAAAAATGCTCAATAAAGTGTCCCAAAATATGAACATGCCGCCTATGATCCAACCTCGTCAAACGAACAAAATGAACAGAACAGAAATATACGCCACGCATAGTTCTAACTTACCACGGGAATGTTGACGTTCTTACTCGAGGTAACGGGCTAACTGCGTGTTCGTCCCAACTGTCCCTCAGAGGCAGGCGAGTGTATACTTTTGGAAAAGAGACGGGCATCCAAAATTGATGACGTTTATATGCTCACTTTTTATTGCCTCGACTGCCGATTAACCGTAGTTATCCTTAGTTTGATGTGGTTTAATTTGGTGTAGGACATAATACCTTTTTTTGGCTCAAGATTTCAACGTGCACCGCGTGCTTCAAGCAAAACCTATACCATACAATGCTTAGATCAGTGGGAATTCGAAGGTCAGTGCACGACGCAAAAATACACCGACAAGTTAAATTTTGCTTATGGAACAAAATTATGCGAACACCTTAACTTGCGACCTCAGATTGACTTTTTATCAGTTGACACTACGATATTTTAAGTAGAGGTCTCAAATACCCAACTAGAAATCAGACGAAGGCTGCTTTCAAGACTTGGCTCTCCATTGCCTCATCTCCTGACGAAAAACCGCCATATTTTTAGGATGATTCAAGGCTGCAAGGATCCTGTTATCTACACTGGCTAGGAATTATTTTCTCATGGTTTTACCATTCCAGGAAGGCTAATAGAGAGCAACCAGGTGAAAAAAACGAGGCCAAAAGCCTCGGGTAGCTGTGAAAGGGAGAATTCTGCGGGTGAAGTCGCATTTTCTGCCGAGGCAGGAGTGTAAGGGCCAGTGTCTTCACATCTCTATCAGCAAGGGTGCTACTTCACTTCGAAGAAAACGGGTTAGAAACGGTTGAATCCTGTCTCAATTACCAACTTGCTCACATCACCGTGTATTTCTCGTTTCATGCACCTTAAAACTGATCAGGTTAATGATGGCACGTAGAATCACTACTGTTTTGATTCGAAATGGGTGGAAACTTCACAGTTATGGTTAATTTATCTAGAGAGAGCTCGTCAAACACACGGTTTGATAAGTCAGCGAACAGTAACCAAATCCTGGGACCAGATGTGCGGTTTTGAAGGAATTCCCATCTTCAGTCCGTCTGTGCTGGAAAAGAATTTTCTCGAGGAGAAAAGAATTTCTGAGACATAGAAAGCTTCCCATCGCTATCTTGACCGAGGGAAAGATGCTCCAAGACCCAGAAAACTCCTGTCTCTCGGAGTGGTTGTTTTACTTTCAAAAGGAGACGAAGGCGAGCAAACTCTACATCATTGGTCCGGACTTATCAGTGAACAAGCACACCAAACGATTTACATGATGCAAAATCTCACCACATTGGTGACAGCTTTCTGACTGGGCAGCATTCAGGCTGGCAGACTTCTTACACAAAAAACTTGCCACCGATAAACTATATTGTTTACTAGTTAGTAATCGAGTTTAAATGATCTAGTTGATCTAGTTGACGGGTGTGAAAGAAAGCTGAGGATCGCAATGCTACGCTGGGGTGTGTCCATCATTGACACAAGCATGAACACCAGGAGCACTTAATTCATTCACTTCTTTCTTCGCACACTCCATTACCCTTGTTGGGAAAGTGCGTGACGTCACTATTCCAAAAGAGAATACTCCTGTTGAATTTACATTTTCGGGCCACCCCCTGGAATACGAAGGGGAAGAAGACAGTCAAAAACCGAATAACTGAGGAGTCTGTGCTTGTCTATGCCATGTCTGTGTCATAGGCTCATAAGAGTGATAGCTGGTCCATTAAGTAGTTGGGGTTCTGAAGCCCACTTACTTACAACGTTCTGATACACGCAAAGGATTTGGTGAAAAACCGTACCTTGTTGTGAAGAAAAAGTAAATAAACCTACCTTTAGCCTTGGAGGTGCGTTGTAAGGGCTACTACTGATAAGATGGTTCCTGTCATCAACTAGATTTGCTTGGATCACACGTTCGCGCGGTAGGATAGTAGACTGACAACAAAAATAAGTGGATTTCCAAATCAAAGTGCAAAACCGTAGCTAGACAAATGAAGCTATTTGTCCGTGCGCATAAAAGAGGCCAGCTGAGTTGGTGCTTGTTCTTTCAACGTCTTTTGGTTCTGGAGTTGGTCTACGGAGTAAAATCTGCCGAACTGTTCCCCGTTTCAGCTAATCCCTCCTCCTGGTCATAAGGTTTGGGGGATGTTTATCAGAGAAGATCCAATAATAGTGTGTCTGTTACCCCCTACTGGCAACTTCGTGACTCCTCTGATTGTGGTTAAGCTTTGAATGGCATCATAAAACGTCGACAAACAATCCTTCAGCCTAACCCAAAGGCTCTCAATGAATCTTTTATCAGTGCGAACTAATCAACCATAGCGGGCGTTGAACGATGTGAGCCGGTCGAAACGCACCGTATGTAGGCATATGTATGAATGCAAACATCTTCCAGGTAAAGTTTCACCGAAGATAATCGGGTTAACGTGCTTCCTCTGCAGTTTTCTATAGAAGGATCGCTTCAGCAAAACGCATAGAACGCAATGCAATTACCTGAATCGTTCCTCGCATGCAGCACTCTCACATTTCGGAGAATGCCGTCGTTAACGCACAGTTTTCAGGCCTCATACGCACACTGTGGGACCATACATTTCCTCCACTCCAAGGGGCTTTCCAAGTCTACTCGTTACTGATCGCCACCGGTGAGTTGGTTGGGAATGAGAGACATTATTGCAGTACATTTATACGTCAGTCTGATTGACCAACATGGTTTCACTTTTCATTTTGTTAAGCCATTCATTCAACAGCTGGTCCGCTTTACAAGAGTGAACAGGTCGTTAATTTTTTGTGTTCATTTCCATGTCAGTTTAGCCATGTCAGTTAAGAGGTTCGGATTGCGCTGCCGCTTTTTTTCAACTGCCACGATGACCGAACAACAGCACCTCACTAAAATCATGTTCGTTTGGTGCCGTGACCCATTCCGCTGCAGTACCGAACGAAAAAGCGACGCTGTTAGGCTCTTTTTGCTTAACTTCTGAAGCACGCACCTAGAGCGAGGCATACATCCGGAGAGGAATCCAAAACTCAGAGGCTCGTCCAGTACCGAGGGAACTCACACAAGTTGGTAGCATTTTCACTTTATGGCACTGGAGTGAGAGACAGCTTGTGCCTGGCTCAGTTTACAAACTAAAATTGTTCACATGTGTAAGTCTGAACAGAATTCGGTTCGAGAATTTTACACCACCAAATTCTTGCACACAAATGGGTGATCTCAGTGAGAACACACGTCAAACGGTCAGTAGAGAGCCGTCTTCCGGAAGAGTCCGGGAGGCTTGGAGGGCGGTTGCTCAAATTTGAAAATGTACATGAATCAACTAGAAATATGCTTTCGATATTCCAGTAGTAACCGAAAGCCAGCCAAGGAATTAACCTCTCAACAAAAGACCTCCTGTGACTTCTGACAATGGACAACATGTACCGTTGAATTACTGATCTTGGATATAACAAAGTTGGTCTATCATAGTCTGAAGTCAGATTACTGTATGTCTCTCTATCATGCCCATCAACTAAACTTTTCCACTCAAAGTTACCGAACTGATGCAGTACGAGCAAAACGTACCCACCCAGTATGCTAAACCGGTTGTCTTGATACCGGTGAAAGCTGGGCTGCCTATGTCGGAATCCCGCTGAATCGGTGTACCATGAAATCTCTGGCTTCAGCTTAAAAGTCGCCCTACCTAGGCCCTCGGATCTCAAAATGCCTCATATGAGGATTTGTCTACCAAAAATTGTATGGCCATAGACTTAAAGTCATTCTTGGCACTTTCAGTCATCTGAAAGATTGCTCTACTTCATACATGTGAATAACCATTAATATACCTGTCTGTGTCATGGACTGGCTGCTAGTTTCTTGACTGTACATAGATTATTTGTTACGTGGCTGGTTCGGATGGTGATATCGAATGTGTAGAATTCGCATTGTGATAGCACATACTGTCTAGAGCTGTGTATTCAAATTGGGCAGATGATTCTTCAATTAAACAGAAACACCCAGCTTATGTTGCTGAGGCCGTAGCAGAGGAAATGATGTCGTACTTTTAGACGAGTAACGCACACCACATTCCAGAGCTATGTCACCGTGGCAACAGTGTTCGAACTGACAGACGCCTGACACAAGGATAACGTAGCCATCTAGTTGGCAGCCCCTAACCGTGAGCTACTTTGCATTGACGAAGTTTGGAGACTTTTTTGTAACACGATGGTGCAGAGATGGTTAAAACACCAATCAAAGATGAAATCATTAAATTTTTGAGCGGATGGAATAGCAGTTTACTTCCAAACTTGCAGCCTCAGAAGAAAAGGGCCAACTCAAAACAGTGCCATGGTTTCAGCTATATGGAACTTGTGTTGGCCTTCATTTTTCTGAGGCAAACCGTTTGAGCGTGATCATTTAGCGTGAACGTTCACGAATTTTACGGCATACGTCAAAATTAGGTTATTCACCCGACGCTCATGCACGGCAGTCGATCAAGTCGAACAACCCGAATCCAGCAAGTCGGCTGCAGCTCTGCTGTTGGTCTGGTATGACAGAACGGAACCAAAAGTGCATGCTGCGTGCAACCGCGTGGGTAGTCAAATCTCGACAACTAAATGTAGAGCACACGGCAATTGCAGTGATGGCTGTTGGTCTAGACCGTGTGTAAAACGAGAGAGGAAGAACGCGAAAATGTTACGGAAAGAATTGTGTGCTAAGAGTTGACTGAAAGCAGCGGAGTTCAAAAGGGAAAAGTGGCATGTCCCAAAATATTCCGCGTGCCTATTGCTTTGAGAAAATTCGGTGCGATCCGGGGTCATGGCGGCTATTTGCAAACAAACTACTGAATATTCTCGTTGAAATCGGTTGAAACAGTGGCTGTTGTGTAACGGAAATATTGTTTCATTAGATTTTAGTATATTGGAAGTACAGTTGAGATATCATGGGAGAAATATACAGCTACTGCTAAACTTTTTCGATGACTCGTGAGAGATACATAGCATTAATGCTTTGATTATAAGTGAACACACTGATCCATTCACACACACTGTGGGTATGCTTGGTATTCTATCTGTGTGGAATATTTGTTTGGGATTATATGACTGCAAGAAGAAACTTGATGAATCAGATGTTTACACAAGTCGCTGGGTCATGGCTATCTCCAGCTTCCAACCAGTTACCATAACTACGAGCATTTGCATGGATTTTCCTAGATTATAAACTTAATATCGAGGGGTGAGAACACCATCTGATGGGAAGTGGTGAAAATCCTAAGTAGTTTACAGTGATGAGTGAATGCATTGCGCTAAACTTCGCAAACGGGGTTCGGACTTCGGCGGTATAACCAAAAACGACAGTTTTCGATGTTTTTGAGAAATTTGACAATTCCCAATGGGATGTCGCGTGCTTCCATCACGTAATATTCTCATCACGTGAAAAAGTTGGACAAGAAATCGACGAAATTTATGATCTAGGGGAACTAAAGGGACCAGTTCTCCAATGTTTCGAATGAATTTTCTTTATTCCGCAAAAATGCTCTCAAAGATGATCGAAGTTTTACGGAATGATTGTCACCAAAGGTTACTCGGGAAGTAGGTCAGATGTACGGACCCGGAACCTCTCATTAGACAGCATGCCACATTGCGTGTAAGTTCGCTTCAGACAGGATGCTAAAATTACCGACCAGTTATGTCCTAACCGAATGGCACCCACCAGTTTTTCAGGTTGAAATTTGAAGTGTGAGTATTTGTATTACTATCACCGTTCCTATGAAGAGACGGCATACGAACCTGTCTCACTTGCGAGAAAACCGGCTTTGGTACACCTACTTGTTTAAAGTCCTCTTCATCCGATTGCATTACGTAATAAGCAAGACGACCAATTCCACACTTTCAGCCTACTCCAGATCATGTTATAACTGTCAAGGTTGATGATGAAGTTCAGTTTGTAGTGAAACCATTTACTATCATGATAGCAGATCACTACGTTCGTAGTGGAATCGTGGTGTTGAGTTCTTGAACGCAGTTCGCCGAAGAGATGAAAGAAAAGAAAGTTTGAGGTTACATGCAATACGACACAGAAGCAGTTAGGTTCAGCTTGCCCTGTACAAAACACCATTAAACTGACAGATGACTTTTGAGAAGCAGACTGAGAATCACCGGTGAATATATCACGATCAAAGAGGATGATATTTTCGTCCTGACAGGATACGAATATTCTTCGACGAATATCATAAACAAGAGTTTCAGTCAGGTCATCTGTTAACACCAACTTAATATGCAGGCTAGTGTATTTTGCCGGGACGATACAATATTTGTGAAAAGAATTGCCAACCTGACCGTTCACCAGGTTGATAGTTTTAGAGAGTGGATTTACTTTTGTCACCTGGAAGAAAGCAATTGGACGGGTAAATTAGTAGTTTGACACCCACAGAAAGTCTCCTTCAACCTTGTGTCGGAAAACATAGAACAGTGTTTATGGATGACTCGGGAACCATTTGAAATATTCATTACTGTCCACTTTTCATGCTGGCTTCCAGTGAATAGGTAGTGCTTTTCTTGAAAGTGTCATTTATGCAGTAGTCAATATTTTAGACAAGGACTAGTTATGCGTCATTCTTCGAGACCCCTCCTTCAAGAAGGACAACCCTCTCCCAGTAAGAGGTTTATGACAGCGTATTCAGGCAGCTTAAAACCTTCGAATAGTGAAAAACTCGGAGAGATGTCAAATGCTTCCTTCTGGTTCCTTCGAGGGATTACTGTATTTGAGCATACAAAGTCAAAGTACGCACTGCAGAACGGCACTGCAAATAGTTATCGTGGGTTGCTGATTCTTAAGGCGATCTATGAACCGGCGACTTCGAACTCAGTTACCAGTCCAATCAAGAGAGAACGTTCAACTAAAAATCGACCAGTGCAAAACTTCCGGTGCTCGTCAGGTGGTATGGTCCCCTGATGTTCTTGAAAACAGGTATACCTGAGTGACTGCGCTACACTTATCGACCCATTGATCAATAACAATTTGGGGAAGCCATGAACCGTGACTCTTTGACTATTAACAGAACGGTGCAAATTTCAAAGTCAAGTATGCGCGATGAAGTTCGAATGGTGAAGAGGATCAAAGATCACAGCCTATTCAACCCAAATCGCCTTTTGCATACCAAGTCGCACGATTTTTCTTGGCACAGTTGTATGACTAAGAAATATTTGGCGACGTAGATTAACATGACGGGACTTACCGAGACAAGTTGGCCGCTTGCGTCGTTTGCGTTGCTTTGCACTTTTATTGGTTGCTGATGGCGCTGCCGTTGTTGCTGTTGCTGCTCTTGATGATAATGTGCTCTGGACCCCAGTTCCAAACGTTTGAGTTCGGTCTGTTTTGGTTAGAACGTAGGAGAGATAGAGGGTTATAATGTTAAAGTGGCAGAGTTTTGTGGCGGTAAAAGTATCAGTTACCATTTACAAACCATAGTCACTAAATGACGGGATCTAAACCCACTGGTGTGCTGTTCCATGAAAATGTTTGAAATAAGCAAGTTGGACAAACCAATGACGGTTCTCCTCTAGTTCTGGAGATGAGCATTCCTTCGCGCAAGTCGTCCTTCTCGGGGTATTTAAGTCTTTACTTGGTACTGTTTGATGTTTGTTTTGGTTTGCTTTATTTCCATACCTGTCAATAACTAACGCTGTTTGGATTCGTGAACTTATGACTACTCTGTCCTAAGTAGCTAGAACGCATAGCGTACGCAGTCGTCCATTCAGACTATCCGTTAACTATTTATCAGGTCCTCTAGCGGGATAAGTAAAAAGTAGGAACAACACACTTCCCGCAAGCAGTCAGTCTGTGTGAATACAATCTAAAACTAACAGTCTGTGTGGAAAAGAATCAAGACAAGTACTTTAACGAATTGCTCTGCTATTCACGAAAATAATGTCACTTTTATAATCCGTCAGTCTGCATCCACAATTCATGAGAACGGAATAAATCTTTAAGATTACCCTCTGTTTAGGATAATTGGCCAAAACTGATGGTCAAACTTGGCACGGTCCACACAGCATTGATCTTAAATGCCAAAACCATAAAACTGATTGGGAGCGCATTGATAACCGTTCTGATCTGACATCTTGGATGGTTGGCCTTCTTGAACCGCTTCCACACAAGTTATCAGCACACCAGAATCGGCACACCAAGTTAGTTGGTGTTTATTACATCATACGCACAATTTTGTGCTCAAGGACAACGTAGGATAGATGGAAATTCGGGTTCTAGGTGTAACTGATGAGCCCCTAGAAAGCCAAAATCGGTATTGGGCTGTCCGGAGATTTCGCCGACCTTATGACCAGTGTTGGAAATTACCACGTATTATTTAGCAAGTTGTCGGCTACACAACACCATGTCATCCTAGCATCAAAAAGAGAACTGGACAGTATTTGCAAAATAGTGCATAAATCGTTTTCGTTTATGCCCAATTCTGTATCCCAATGTCGACATAGGTGTATCGGATGCACCTCTCTCAACAATCTGTGGTGGGTCAAATTTTCACTGTACTTTGGAAGCAGCACTCAAGTGCACCTAAGCTCCTCGTAAATTATAGGTAACGTTTGCTTCTTAGTTTGAACCGGAAGCAAACCAAAATCTAACAGATAATATGCACGATTGAAGATACCCGTGGAAGTCAACAGACGAACGAAGGTGGCGAATAAAGTTTGTTTGTAATTGGTCCTCTTGGCTAGTATATCATAAACTTAGGTGATAACAGAGACCGCGTGCAATTCACGGGTACATAGTTGGAGGTACATGGGTAAATCAACCATGGAGTCAAGTAAGTGACGTCAGTGTCAGACAACTTTACGGAACCGAATTGTTCATCAGTAAACTCAACTTCAGGGGTCGCATAAGACACAGAGCTGCTGGTCATGGAGTCGAATTCCAGTCGCCCCTGTGATCGGCAATAGTCTGGATCGTACCAGTTGTGAACGATTCAGGAGTACAGGTTATATGACTTCGTAGGCACGATCTTTGCCTTTGACATGACCCGTTTCGGCCGGCTGACGCGATCGCACTTGAGCCCGAGGGGGCTTGTGTCCTCCCAATCTGTTTGACAAACTCCATGTAACATGACCAATTTATGATGCTCGGCACGAGCATACGAAGGAGTACATAGAAGTTGGTGGTAGAGCTGGGTAGTTTATCTTTCACATAGAACCTGATAGTGGGACTAGGGCCAAAACTCAAGCACAAATATGGGGCCACATACATCATACAAATAGAATGTTTTGGCCGTCTGCTATCTGGTTCAGCAGAGAGTCACTTTTGAATGAACGCTTCGCAAACAACTAGAGAGAGGTGCTGAACTAATGGTAGCATTCCACAGAAACTATTGATTGGCACACGAATTTCCTACGTTATTCCTCACTTTTGGAAAATGACTGATTGATTCACTTCGGATCGAGTGTAAGGTAGTCCCCTACATGAGTCGCTTTCCCCTGAGAACATGAGACTTTAGTTCAGTGGTTCCTGTCACACTGTGTTCTGAACACTGCACCACGGCTATCAACGCACGTGGTCGTATTGACAGTGTTGGGATATTCCTAACTCGGTAGCTGATCAGGTGGCTCTTGATCCGTTCGCAGAGCATACGCTTAGTCAACATTCAAGGAGACATCGTCATTATGAGGTTGGGTGAGTAGTTTCTCTCCTCGTGCTTTGGATTATATACTTTTAACGAATATTCCTGATTTCCAACGTTAATGGCCGTTTATAAGTAGTCTTACTCGAAGTTTGTTTGGTCCGTTCGCAATTCGTATTTTGTTGTAGGCTGTCTTTCTTGTGCTTGAGTGGCCCACTAAATACTAGCTCTTTCATTCAGTCAGAACAGAGGAAGAATGAATAAAAACAGTGGTATCTAATGCATGGATCAGACACAAGGCACATTAAAACGCGACCACAAAGTAACACTTCTCAACCGGACTGATAAAACTTCCAGTAGGTTGAATGTGCATCTGAGGCCTCGTGCCCCACGTTAGTCGTCTATGCGAACCCGATTCGTTTAACTGGCTAGAGTGAGTGACGTAAGCTGCGTCTAACCTAAATCAACAACTCTAAGCATGTTTAACCAATAGCTTGAAGTGTATCCTCGATGTATACTGGTGTTGAATGCTAAATTTTCTACTCAACTGGTTCCAGTATAAACGTGTTACAGCAAACCAGGTGATATCAGATTATTTGCTGCCATTTTAGGCGGTGATATTGCTGCCATCCGATGTGACTTCCACCCCTACGACGATATCAAGCAGTTTGTAAGGGGAAATCAAACCTAAAGGTTTATATCGTATGCAGTTTATAGTAACTTATGGATCTTAGCAGATATCAAGTCACCGACTGTACTGTTGGCAGTAGGAAGTTTTGTACCTTATTCCGAACAACTTCGGGTTGCCAGTTTTGTCGGTACATGGACGATCACCCCATTCGTATCAAACATATTTAGTAATCAGTGAGCGACTTACTTATTTTCACGAAATACAGTCATTTGCAAACTAATCTGATGTTAACGAGAGACCCAGTTGAATCAAGTGGAATCCCTCGTTTTTGATATTCTACGACTCAGTGTACTGCAAAAGGGTCGCCTTACATAGTGACTAAGCTGCTACGATTTCAGCGAATTATCCTGCAACATTCAGAAGCCGACAACTTATTGCACCTTTTCATATTACTGACTATTGTATGAGGCACGGCGTGTGAGACGTGAAAATCAGAAGGAACTCATCAAACACAACCGATCAAGTGTCATGTGTGTTAACCGTTGCAATCATAAATCAATCACGTGAGCCATCTCTTCTGTTCTGACGAAAACATACCACTGCAATCAGTTATTTCACTATACATAAGAAATTCAAATAGTATGTGGTTTTCTAATATGGGCAACCATACTTAGTACTCGGGTAGATGTTTATTTATACCGTACACGAAAAAAAGCTATTAACAAATTTGATCGTCGCCAATTTAAGAATTATCGTCCTCGCATGCCGGAGCCCGAAGAGGGCAAAAACGTTACCTGCTCCCAGTCTTTATGATTGCACCTTAAAGATATCATTGAATCGGCAGAGTAGAAAGGTTATTTTCGCGTAGACAGAATGAATAAATTGCTGGTGATGCGACTGGGAGTCATTAAGGTCCAGGTGGAACCTTTTTAGTTTCTCTTATGGCAACAGGTAGAGTTTGGAAACGGTTTCATCCTACCGGAAATTAGCTTACATGGGTCTCAATCTCAATGCCAGGCTGTCTCTTCCTTCAGGCTGAGAGTACAATTCGGCTGGACGGTCGATTAGATCACACCTCAAACGTAGCCTATGTGTGGATAGAGAGGCTTGCTGGAACAAGATATTTCAAGAAATATAAGAGGCTGGGAATACACCAAAGCCAATTCGAAAAACAGGACCTTAGATTAGAAACCCAATATATAATAAAGACCCGCGTATAGATAGCTAGGCGGAATATTTTCAAAAGCAAGTTAGTTGGCTCCAGTCAACCTGCTCGTTTTGATCCGTGCGTTATGAGCTTAGACCTCCATTAGTTTCTGAAGTAGTATATGACTTTCTGCCTTGGAGCATCATCAGGCTACTGGGCCAGATGAGCTTCCCTAGCGGTGCTCAAAGATGGAGGAGAATGTTTGTGTTCTGCGTTAATTAGGTTATTCATACTTACTTTGGAATAAGAACGTGTTCCAGAGAATCGGAACCAATCGGTGGTCTTAAGCGGGCACGAAATAGGTACTCAAACCGAATGTTCCAACAATAGGTCTCACACCTGTCATGACACGGCGATTGGTTTCCCGTGTATTGCAGTGCATTTCTTCGGCATTTGAGAAGCTAGTCTGATAGCGTCATGCCGGATTTTGGTCTGGTACGGGATGCATTCGCCATATGTTTACATTGCGTCAAACTTCAGCCATACAGTCGGCCAGCAATCGAATTCTACCTAGACTTCAAAAGAGCCCACCACTCTGTGGGTAGTCAAGCTTCTTTCGATTTTCATGGGCAAATGGAAAGATGTAATTCACCTATGTAAATATTCTTTGTGCCCTTTAGCCCCACATCTCCGATAGTGTTCGGGTGTACACTGAACTGTTCGAAAGCTTCCTCACAATTAGTGGAGTTCATCAGAGTTTTCGCTTTCCCCTTTTATCAAAGATGTTAGAATGGAGTGAACACTCCGGAGGAACATAAATTTAGGTATCGAAATCACGTCTGGATGGTATTTAGTAGACTTGATTTTGTGGAAGACGTATATTCACTGTTTGACAGAGGCAGTTCCATGTTTCAGAATGCGTTTTTCACCTTCAAAGTGTGATGTCTCATTCGATAATCGCCCACGCTTTTTTGTGCCCGTGAAGCTTCAGAATGCAGAAATTGAGTTTGTTGGTTCGGCCGTGCATCTTGGTAGCTGCATAAGCCAATAGTGTACCATGGCTACTGAAGTGAATGCACAGATAAGCAAGGCTCGGTAAGCGTTCGCCGACTTGCGTCACTTGTGATGTCGAAATTGAATTTCGGTGAAGCTAGAGGGTGGTGATACAGGGCAAGTGTAAGAGCGGTTCTACTATATGGTTGTAAGCCTTGGCCCTCCGACCCATGAATCGCAAACGGTTTCATATTTTTGATCACCGGTGTCTCTGCAGCATATCAAGTGTTAGCTGGTTGCTACGAGTATGAAACGCAGTACGGCGTAAGCGGATACTTGGTAACGAATCCGAGTCTTTAGAGTGGCAGACTAAACTTACCAGGTTGAGGTGTTTGGGCGATGTACTGCGTATATCTTACCACAGTCTACCTAAAAAATGTTCCTTTGTGTTCCAGGCCATTTTCGGAGAAAAGTACGCGAAAATTAGGCAATAGCATAGACACGTGAGGTCAAAGTGGCTACAGTCCAGGTGAGTACTGTGGGATCTTCGCACCTACCTGGTTGAGGCCCATTTGGTCCTGCTTGCATGTGGTTGGAAACCCTGCATGGCATGACCTGCATCCGATCCCATCTGCGCGAATGCTGTGATTTCCTAGCCGAATTACATAGCTAAAGTTTGTCTGTCATTGTACGCTATGCCTAGGTTGTGTGAGGTTCGGAAAGGACACTCGGTCAGTCCCTCTTGCGGCAAATTACTTCGACTTAGTGCACAGATGTATTCATTTTAAAGGTATCCCGAGGCGTAAACACCTTATTATCGATTACTTTCTTTAGTGACTTAAGACCTCCTTGCACCAGGTACTTAAGCTTCCCTTCTATTTTCACTGTTAACTGAGGCTTTTCTTTCCTTCTGTCTAAATGGCTGTACGTCAATAGTGCGCGTAACTGGTGTATTGCTCTCATTGATGCTGATGCTGGTATAGAATCCCATCTTGGAGTCCGCATGCAAAGTACGCATCCTTTAAACATTATACACTTGATAGATGCGGTCAATTCCTTAATTCTCCCTGCCAACAGAAGTAATTGATGGATGACCAGGATAATGATGCGCATATTTGTGTTGTGTGCTTACGGCGCAGCAACCAGCCACGGAAGGATTATGGTCTATAATGGTGATAATATATAGAGAGTACAACAAGCGCACAACAACAATTGAGCATACCTGGTACTCTTTGAGAACTCTCTCATCTATGCTGAGTTTATGTTCCTCAGCTTCTTTGAGGATCACGATTTTGCGTTCGCTTGAGTCATCCGGCGACTGGATAGCTGCGGCCTGCAAAAAAATGACGTTTACCTCCTAGAGTACATGCATAATATTTAATATAGGGGACAGAAATGACGAATCTCATAGACCCGTAAATATAAGCACATTTTCAGCAAGACGTTTGGGAATAATGATATTGTTTCTCGGTATTATGAGGAGCTTTTGAAAGTTCAATGAAGATTTCGTCCTGTAAGTGAAGCCAATCTGTGCCGAAAGCCTGGGGCCCTGTACAGCTGTTCCAACCTTCGTGCGCAGCAGTGCGCATTCCAGGAAACTCAATGGTTCTTCGAACCCGAGACGTCCCGGCTAACATTCTGAGCACTAAACCGTTTGGCGACGAGTAGCTGACCAGCAGTGCTATAAACTGGCACTCAGGATATAGCACCACTGATCCATCAGTCGTGGAATCCACGTCACACGCTTACCTGTTGACAACCCATCGTTCAATCACGTAATTCACATCATGTATTGACTTACTCCCGGAGCGACGACTTCTCAGATGGAAGGTTTGCTCGTACGAATTATTATTCTTTTTGAGCTGCTTGCAGATTCTTGGTACTATGAGGATGCTGACAGAAAGCTTTGAGCAGATGTGCTAAATAGTATGTTTTCCACAATGAAATATTTTCCGGACATTTTAGGGAAATTCAGCGGCAGAAGGAAGTTTCGATATAATTGGAGCTGGATTTTGGCTTTTATTGGGACGAACTGCGGACAGTTGCTTATTCGTAAACACTTCTCGCCTCCTTGTTGGATCAGGACAAGCACCAGAGTAGGACAGCAGACGGAATGATAGGATGGTTCCACACCACAGTCACAAAAGAGTGCACCGTGTTCGGTCTTTCGCGCACATGCCCACCGTTTCCTTATTGATATCTCCATCACTAAAGTGACCCCTAGAATTCGATGTCTGGATCTGGTGCATAACACTCACTTTCCTGTATTTCCACTGGTCCAGTAAGGAGGATTTAGCACTGAGCCGTTTTCCGAAGACACCGAAAACATCAGCTGGCGGTGTGGGCAGGTGAGTAAGCATTACTGATAAGGGTTTGAAGCACACTGAAGCACATACCGGTGTGTTGGCAACTAATCTGTTTGATGACAGACGATGGACCGCAACGGAACGACGGTATGGTCAAAAAAGCATGCACTCAGTTATTTTCGCAAAATTCTTTTATCCGTAATGGGTAGAAGGAAAGTTGAGGCCTAACTTGGGCAACCAAACCTTCTTTTTGTCCATATATTGACCCTTCCTGGGGACGTGTGGGTAACATAAAATGACTGATGCAATACTACTCCTTTTTGGCCTGTTTTACACTTCCTAGTGATTTGCTGCAGTCGTATAGTATCCTTAGCCCGTGTCGAGCAATAAAACATGTAGCCTTCCGATCATCAAGAAATTTGTGGTTGAGGCATATTCCAAGCTTTTGAACTAAAGACCTGAAAGCAGTCAGCCTGAAAGAACAAAGCAAAAGGGTCCTCAGTTTAGTCAGTTTTGCCTTCAATCAGAATATCGATGGCCTTTGTAGCTACTCTGTGCGATACTGCATCAGTTGACGTGAAATTAGGGTAGTAAAACCAAACAATCCAAGGGAAGGATAGGAGATGCCGTATCCTAATCGCATGTTGAGCGCGTGGTCAATATGGTTCTTAGTATACGCCAATTCACTTCGACCACAATGAAAGAGATCAAGGTCGGAAATGTATCAGAACGTAGCCAAACTTTACAAAGTGATGTGGATAACCTAGGGATCAGCATAATTCGGTCCCAAAACAAAAGAATACGAAGTAGTAACCGTCTGAGGAATTCTACTGATAATTTGACAGTACCATACTTAGGAAAATAAAGGTATTCGGTTCACCTCGGTTCACAACACTGCAGGTTGCCATTTGTAAGCGATCACTAGCATTATCCGAGTTTTCGGTGGCCTTATAAATTGTGTACACTCTCAACTGTGTCGCCTCTAACATTCTCTTATCTGACCTCGCACCCACTTTCAAAGCTCTGGCGGTCGATATTTCGAATTTTCAGCCCTACAAAGCCAAGTAGACCGCCAAAACGGACTGGCCTGCGCATTATGCGAGGACGATGGGGAAGATATTAAGCAAAAACCGATCATTGCGCAATAGGCAGCCATCGCATGACTCACTTCTGATCATCTCCGATTAAGGTTTTCTACCACATAAAACGGGGTGTTGCACGCCCCTCGGGATATCTCACCTCAACACCCCATAACCCTAGATTTCTATCAGGATACTTAGGGAGTCTTTTCAAGTCATCCAAAAAGCTCTAACAAAATATCTTATGAAGAATACTAGGGCGGCCATAGAGGAAAAAAGTGCTGTTCACATCTTGCGCTTATCTAGTTGAATCCGTCCAGCGAACCCTGACATTCAACGGCTAAGTGATCATCCTATCAGCCAAAATGTTCCACCCTTTCTCCTTGCACTAAACCTCCCGTCACGGTTTTAACCCTGCCTTGCATACAGAAAACTCGTAAAACATTAAACCCGTTTTGAACTAATTAGTATTTGCTGTCTGAAGCATGAATCCATCCACCTGTTGATCTTCGTATTTGGACAGCTGCTTTTTTTACACAAAAACCGAGCCTGTGAAATAAAATAGTTCGCTTTCAAGTGGGTTCCGAACCCAGCAAAAGCGCTTAGACCAAACAATACTTTGATATTCCAGTTATCCACGTCCACCTCACTACCGTTTCTGGCCATCAGCGCTGGCACAGTTCTAGATTGAAAAAGAAAGCACATGTTCCACTAAGTCAATGAAATCCCTACAAAAGTTCGGGCGCCTTAGGCTCAGTGAGATACACTTCGGGAGGAGTAGTTGAAAGACCAGTATCCTACTCGAAAAAAACAGCTGTAGGACCAGAAATGGTAAATTCGTAGGATGAACTACATTTACAACAGCGTGACTTCAAGTTAGGTGATTGCTACTGGCCACTTTTCAACTTTAATTGCTTCGGTAGTATGTGGGCTTGTACTGGCTTATCACTGACAGCTACTTTGACTACTGCAACATGTATGATCACTTGAACATGACTTTCACACTCACGTCGTCCAGATTTCAGAAATGACGACAATTGATGGAACGCCCCAGTATAAAATGAAAGGGAAGTGGAGGAGCTTTTTACTGCTATCCAATGGAGACAGCTGAGAATATTAATCGGTCTGCTTTTGGTCATCATTTCGGTATAATAACAACAGCACAGACAATTGCGACCGAACGATACGAAAGTCATCAATGTCAGGAGACATGCAGAAACTGTAGCCCGAGTTTAACACTTCAAGTGGTGTCAAGCAAGGCTGTATTATTTCACCCTTCCTCTTCAACTACCGTGGTAATGCAAAACAAATAATCTAAATAATTCTACCGCACGGTTTGGCGTGTGCTTCACACCTGCAAAGTGTAAAGGGCTGCTGCAAGACTGGGTGAGCTCGAACCCTAACCTCATGCTTCCGGATGAGCCGATTAAGGTGGTAGACAAATTGGTCTACCTGGGCAGCTGTATCAGTCCCGGTGGTCTAGCCGAGGACGATATTTCCATCCGGATAGGTAAGGCCAGAGCAGCTTTTGTGAACCTGCACCACCTGTGGCGTAGGCGTGACATCAGCTTATCAGTCAAGGATCGAGTTTGCAATGCTGCGGTGCGCTCCATACTACGATGCGGATCAGAAACCTGGGCGCTGCGCGCCGAGGACTTCAAAAGATTTTCAGTGATTGACGATCGATGTCTTCGGCGCATTGCCCGAGTCTGGTGGGAACACTGGATCAGTAATGCTGAAGTATATCGAATGGTTTTCGGAAGAAACAACTCGCCTATGATAGATGAACTGATCACACTGAATAGGTTGCGTTGGCTTTACCACGTGCTCCGTATGCCAGTCGGCCGAATTCCCCGGAGGTATCTTTTCGCACAACCATATGAAGGGTGGCAACGAGCCAGGGGAGGTCAAACAATAACTTGGCAGCAAACTCAGCTGCGCTGGTGATTGCCGTTTCCCTGGATGGGGACCCCGAGACGGGCCACATAAGTGGTTAGAGACATTGTCAGACATGGCCCAGTCGCACCCCCAATAGCACTCGTGCATTCAAGCTATTGCCTTCAATACATAGCTCCCCTCCCAAACTCTCAATTAAAAGTCCACTGACAACTCTGTATTTACGCACCAATTTATCAGCTCCTGCCTCCAATGCCCAGTTATCTACCCACATCCCCAAATCGTCGGTGAGCAAAATTGTGGCAGCTAGGACCACTGTACAGCAAGTACTCGGTTTTTACAGCCGATGATGATGGTGAAGATGATGTCTGCCTAGCGGGATTCCTGTGGACAGCCGACTGTGTGTATTAGACTGGACAGGTCTATCAGAATCTTCAATAGATGATTCAAAACCCGAAATCCTTTCGTTATCTCTGCATACGCCCCGACAACTAATGCAATGGCACTGTTTAAGACTCGTCATAAGGAGAGCACCTAAGAATTCTGCGCATGGCATAATTCACGGATATCACTAGTTTAGCTGGCCATTTTATCGCCCAAGTGGAAACACTCGACCGACAGATCGACCGGAGGCAGATTTGTTGAAGCTGTTCCCAGAGCTATCAAGCTATTCCAAGACAGATCGCTGTATGCCCATCGTAAGCACAAATTTTCAGCACAAACGTGAGCGCCGCGTTACTTGGCGCCTTCTCAATCGCACCTAATGGAGCACTCATACCACATAGCAATTGGCCATAAATAATGATATTCTAACCAAGACTGTCGCTGTTCATTTCCCCGAGTCCATTCACAACGGTGGTGCTCACTACTTACAAGGTACGGTCGTCCAGGGATACAGTCAACAAACATTGCCTAGACAACTCCCGAAAACGAAACAAAGCGGCCAACCAAACGAAGAAATTCGAAACGTGACAACATCGGCATCTGGCTGTGACGTCCCACAATAAAGCTATTCAAGTTGGATCCCAAAAAGTTTCGTGTACATGGACGGAGAAGAAGAAGGTCACAATATGACTGAATACGGTTCCGAAACGCACTCTCAAGATTGACCGAAAGAAACATCGACCACGGGAGGTTCAAGAAATGAAGAAGATGGCGGTAGTTAGGAATATCCGAACACTTTTCCAACTTATTCCTAACACTGCTCTACGAGAGCTGCCGGTCAGTACAGAGAAGGACGGCTCGAAAGTTCACCCTAATTCGCAACGTCTGCTTCGGTGGTCGGAACACTTCGAAGAATGAGTTAGCTGACCTAAACTGTTCAGCATTACGATTGGCGCACCAATCGGGTGTGAACTGCTCGACCCCAAGAGAAGATGAAATCAGTATGAGGTTAAACTTTTGAAGAGGAACAAAGCATGCGATCCTGACTGTCTTCCCCTGCCTTATTTGCTCAGTCTGACGAAACCCATGCAGGTCAACTGGAAGGCGAATTAAGTGTAGAGAGATGGCAGGGTCGGAAAAATCGAGCGGGGTTCCATTCGGGCCGTGAATGCATTGATTACGCCTATACCTTATGGCAGATTCAAGAAAACCACCACAATCTAGATGGCGAACAACCAGTCTTCTTAGATCTGAAACTAGCGTTGGACTCACTAAATCGGGCTGTTCTACGGCGATACCTCCTCTTCAACAGTGTTCCAAACATCTTCGTTACACTTCTCCAACCCCTACACCCCAATACCCATGGATACGGGAAAGTCTTGGGAAAGAATTCTCCTCAGTTCGTCACCAAAAGCCGTGTTCTTCAGGGTTGCTCTTTATTGCCATTCCTTTTCTTAATCGAATTAATTGTCAAAGAACTATTCGGTATTTCATCTACCTCTGGAGGTTCTTTCCTGGAAAAAAGTTAAAGACCTGGAGTATACTAACGACGTCACGGTACTCGTTTCTGATGCTATTCCGACTCAAAATACATGGAACGTTACGCTGCCACCTGTCATACTCTTTGTACCTTCCAAGTGCAAAGTGCTTTTACAAGATTGGGCGGGTGGAACACCAAAGTCGGTCAAAACATCGAAACCGCTGGGGATAGTGGACAAATTTACCTTTTCGGGTAGCAGAATGATATAGGATGACAGCTTTACTAAGAAGTGAATGGCAGATGTACTAAAGACCGTTCTGCTCTCCAGCACCACCAGAGTCGAAGTGAGACTGGCCTATCGGTGAAAGACAGGATCTACAACACCATAGTACGTCCAGTGTTACTTGACGGCCGTTGTGTGCTAAAAACGATAGAATAATGCTTGACTTCGATCATCGGTGTCTTCGGTGCATTGCACGTGTATCATGCGAACATTGCATTATTGTTGCTGAAGTGCGATTTATGAATTTGGCAACAAATCAGCTGTTTATCCCACTGGTTATTTGATTCCGCCGTACCAAATGCTTTTAGTTATAAACTGGCTTCACTTACAAGAGAAAATCTTTATTAAATGGATATTTTTATGCATCCAACTACACTGAAGGAGCATCACATAAGGCACGAAGTGAATACGCCGGACCCAACTTGATTTGCCTCGTATAAGCAGCTGAAACTAAACTTTGTCCCGCGAGTGGAACCCGCAAGAGTGGATGGGAGAAGACCTGGTCACTAAGCTAAATGTTTAGATATAAGTTGGTGACCTGTTCATCCAACCCCAATCAGACACAAAACAAAAGCTGTGTAACATATGTTGATTTTTTGGTAGATAGTGTGGTTCGGAATAGTTCTCGAACCTTGACTCCTTTTGACTGCACTTGTCGCTGTCTACTTCGACTTCAATGCTACAGTGGTTCACACAAAGCTTAGCTTTTACAAGTCAACCACACCAATGACGATATTCGTATCTTGCGATTGCATTGCGACGATGAGAACAAGGTTTCTGAGTTTCATTAGCCTAGTCGCCATGAAATAACTACACAGCAGATATGCTGACATTTCTACTGAGTTCGAGCTACCCAAGCTAAATAGAAAAATTCAAACTTCATTTTAAAAGACAACGAAATTCCTTCTTGCTCAAAGAGGATCCGGCACCATCTAGCCAATCGGAGTACACTGAAGTGTTTCCCCAATTTCCAAACGGCTGTGGTCTTCATTTCACCCTGGCCATGTTGTTACCGATTTTAAGGATAAAAGGCAGGCCCCCTTCGTTTTGGGCGGCGAAATTTTATTAACAGGTTGAACAGGGGATATGTCAGCATGTCCAGTTTGTAATACTATCACCGTCGGTTACCGGCGTCTTTTATCCAAATGTGGAATCAATTCAGTCGAACTGTTTAGCGGAGCTCTGGGTGTATCAGAGGGCTGTTTTGGTCACGATCTACCTCTAAGCACTTTGCTCCTCTGCCGACAAAACGGCTGCACATGTAAAAGCGTGTAGGCAAACGGTCGTTTTTTGCTATTCACAGTGGTGTAGTACAGCGCCAAAGAATGCTGCATGTGGTCCCATGTGCCTAATTCGGAACGTGTACACTGTGCGCTGTCTATGAAACTGTTTGTTCTGGGTGAAGCGAAAATACGGAACATGAGCACTGCGCGGTGACCAATAAACTTGCAGTCGGTCATCATACAATTACGAAAAATCCATAATTTCGTGTCACTTACCCGTAGCGCACAGCCAGACGCCAAGGCTTCATCTCCATTCATTGTCATTTGACCGGCTATTCCAAAAACCTTCTGAACAGAATCCTTTATTGCAGGTATCCGGACACCTCCCCCGATTAATTCAACCACTTCCACATCAAACATAGAATTTGATTTACATTTTCTCAGAGTATCTTCAAATCGCTTCAACAATTGTTCAGATGCTTTCTGAGTGGAGCGGAATTAAATGAGAACTGCTTTACCTCAAACACTGACCTGTCCATTTTGACGTTCACCGAGCGTTCACCTGGCAGAGAATCTACCGTGATGGTCACTGGTTTCTTGTGAAGTCCCATTCTTTTTTTGGCTTCCTCGCATTCCCGAAGGACCCTAATTCTTGTGGCAGCATCCGCCTCCATCTATTTTTAAAGTTACGGTGTACCCTGGGAACTTGCCAGAAATGGATGGTAAGCTGCCAAGTGATTGTAAATGACATTGTCGAAGTCTCTGCCGCCCAAACATGGATCGGAGGAATGTGCACATACGACTATTCTACGTTTGTTCATTTTGCAGACAGCTACCTGTGTGCACGAATAACCAACAATCACGAAAGCCACAGTGACAAATTGATCTGAACGCTCTGGAACCTGCCGGCTAGAATGCGCGTAATTAATCGCAACTGGAAAGGACAAAGGATGCGGATTAAGTAGGGATGTACTTGCCTGCATTGGTATCTTCAAGTAGCTCCAAACAATTGACTTCGGCTATTCCAGCAGCATCATAGATAGCTGCACGTTGTTCCTCGTCGTAAAATTGGGGTACATTTATTACGAAGTTGTTAACTGATTCACCAGAGGCATCGTCAGCAACAGATTTTAGCTTCTTTAACACCATGGCTAACAGCTGCTCAGGTAACAAGTTGTACGATTTGGCGCCAAATTCGACTGCAATATTCACATTTCCCCCAACATCACTCACAATTTTATACGGATATTGAAGGCTCAGTGCACTGACTTTCGAAAATGGTTTACGCAAAAATTGCATGAAGTCAAAAATTGTGTTCTCGAAGTTGATGTCTTGGTTTGCCTTAGCATCACTGCCGATATACCGCATAAAACTGTCAAAAAGCACGAAATTACTGATTACTGAATAAGTAACAGCGTGAGGAACCCACGGTATTTTTCTTTTGCCATATTCGTCTTCAACCGCATCCACCACTTTTCCACGGACCATCGCGACGCAGCAGTTCCAGCTGCCAACATCAACTCCAAGTGCTGCTGTCGGTAGCGATGGTACTGATTTCATTGGTTAGCACGCTGAAACCCCAGGCGAGAGTGACTATTCCATCCAGAACTAACACAAGGAGCAGTTCACGTGGATGGTTTTGTTACTGAAGCCTGTGGTCATCGACATTCGCTCTCTGTGTGCGCCTTGGCATCGATTGGTCTGCAGGCTGGAGCGCACAACGATTGGCTGCAAATTCAAGCCACAGCCAGTCGGTGAAACGCTTATTTCATTGGTGGATTTTTTCGGTCGCAAAGTGGACTACATGTGTCAAATGACAGTTAGGGGCTTAGGGAACTCAGGATCGATGAGCTGAAAATAGTGGTTGCAAATGCAAGCTTTCAACAAGGGTAGAACATATTGATGGCTCAACTGCTAGTGCGCACAGGGAAACAGGTTACACGTCGGAACGATCTGAATAGGTTATGTGCCTTAATGGGCCATTTCAGTGAAGATCCACTGCGTTTCTTGGCATGCCAAACAGTTCGTACACTTAGATTAGACACTGGAACATGAAAAATCGAATTCGGAGTGTGCTAACGGGAGGTATTGTATACTTTCCAGACCTTCAGTTCCGCAAATGAGACAGAAATGTTTGGAAGGTAGCTAGACTCAGGTTTGGGCGATTCTACCACCCAGCCAGAGGTATATGCTTGGTTTCCTGTTGACCATCTTGTCAACTTTTCTGACAGTGGAGGTGCTATCGTGACGTATGCCAAAAGAGATTGGTGTCACTCCACATACCTCCGGTCTAGCTGCCGTGTGAAGTGTATCGGCAGCCTAACTCAGAAATTCAAGCACCGATCTTGAATAATTACGGGTTGATTGTTCTTGCAGATTACATATATAT
>SJOL01005126.1:166778-214617 GCA_004794785.1 Opisthorchis felineus | reverse complement strand
GGATTCGTAATCCAGATGCGTTGCGTTTGGTGATCAAACAAACCGTTCGATACGTTTGTGATCAGGCGAGCAAATGACACCAATTTGCCTGACACAACCTAGCCTACCGCACTGGAATGCACTGGTTACGTCGATCGACGATGATAAGTAAATCAAGCGTGCGTTAATTTTCATTCTTTACCGACTGACTGAATGCATTGGTTGATCACAAGTTAGTTGGCTGACCACGTCTGTTCGTGACTTGACTCTGGCTAATGTGACAATGCGCGCTGGTTGGAGTAAATGGGAGAATTAACATTCCAAAGTTGTCGGAGCAAAAAGCATATAAGCACGCACAAGCGTATCAGGAATTTCGCCTGTGTGCAGTGAACGGTATTTGGTCGATGAAACTCAGCTGATACACAGGTATCCGCCAATTCGTGAAACAAAATTTTCCACTACCTCAAACGACAATCCGGCAACTGTTCTAATGGTTGCGGGATTTGTAGTATTCACGCCCACATCACTCTCGTTTGAACAGTCGTCCGCCTGTCCAGGTGCAATCATTCTGGTGAGTCTAAGCCAACGGGGAGAAGCACTGGACTCGAGTTTCGCCCTTATTAGAGCTCATCAGCAATGCATGTCCTTGGCCGCGCCGGAGTTTGAACTACGGACATCTGATAAGCGAGGCGAGCTTATTACCACTACTCCGCCAGTGCACGCTGGACTCACAGCACGGTCAAGGATATGAACTACTAATGAACTCTGATAAGAGCAAAACTGGAGTCCGGCGCTTCCCCCATTTGCGCCAGGGCAGGAGGACGACTGTTCAAACGAGAGTGAGGTGAGCACGAAATCTACAGATCGCAAAACCACCTACAGTTTCAATCTGTAGCCGGAACGCCTACTCAGAGCAGGTTAGCGGTCCATCAAAGCCCCCGTCTAAGCGAGCCCAACAGAATCAATCCAGTGACGTACTTTCGAGCGATTAAAGACTCAAATTTAATGAAGTAAAAAGGTGGTATGAAACAGACTGGGAAGTAGCAATACCGAAGGGGTGTCCGTACATATTATCGAATCCACGTTTGTAAAATAATGAGAAAAGAACGGGATGACAGTTCACTCCACAGCACTGTAATAATAACTGTGTTCAGGGAGAGAACGTGTGTACACAAGAAAGGGGCTAAGCGGATGTAGTATACAGATAAGCCGGCTTTTCCATTTATAGTAGTATAATCATTTGTAACAGCAGTCAGAAAAGAACTGTACAAAACGCGTTGTGTCGTCGATCGAACAACGAATTATGCGGTCGGTCCCGAATATATGTCACTAGATGCGGGAGCGACCGAGCCTCCAGAGGCCTTGACCACCTCGATAGCTTCCAGGAGAATTTCCGTGGGATTCTTTGAATCAAGGTGACAAGGGGCTAAAATCGATTTCGAAGGAGGAAAAAGAAAGGGTTTGTTAACATATAAGAAAACACGTTCGTGAACGATCACACGGGTTAGAAATTTGAAAAACAGTGAAGCGGTACGTTCCTAGTTGACACGTACATGCGCACACTGAAAGTCTATAATGGAGACAGAAACCAGCAGAATGGTGATCTGTGGTCCACTTGATTAAAACTTGTTCCTCATGCGCAGTTCGGGCAGTAAAGTTAATTACACAGGCAGTTGGGATAGTTGGGATACCTAAAATGGCGAACGCTAAGCAGTTTAATCTTATGCGACACCCCAGTGGGATGCAAATGGTGCGCTAAAATGCATCACTCATATGTAGAAAGTATGGTTATATCATTAATGGTGACTGGCACATGATCCTGGTGGCACCGGAGAACTTGCAAGATAAGGACTGCTTGAAATCGGCAAGAGAAAAGAATACAGCCGAAAAAAGCTTACGGTGAATCAAACGTGTTGACAACCCGGTGACTCCTAGGACAGCAGGATGCTACGAACTTTGATTTAATTGATCAGCGAATCGCATATACTTGTAAAACAGGCGGGTTGTTTGCTGTGTCTGGACAGGTCGGTTCGACTGTGTTGCCTGATCGACAAAATCGTGAGCAAAACTTAGTAAATTCTGCAACGATCATGGACATTGGAGATAGAGGTCGGCTAGTCACGGATACCATAGTGACGCATCAAGTTTTTCTTCGGCAAGGGTAAAACTTAGTGTATATTGAGGTACCATAATCTCCACCACCAAAATCAATGAGGTGGCCTCCGTAAGATAAGTATTTTAGGGGTAAACCTCACCAAGTTTAAAGATCAAATGGAAAAAAATTTCCACTGCACAAATGTCACCTTTGGAGTTTGCCCTGATGAATATGAGTACCGTGGGAAGAAGCAAAACGTGGTTCAACAACAACCTTCAGTAAGTCATCCTCGCACACAAAGGACCTGAGTTCGGAATAAAGTTGTCTTCCAAGGACTGCACCCCCGAATATCTAGGAATAACTCCATGGAAGAAGCGAGATGTTCCGATCACCCCTTACTTTTGCTACGATAAAAAATGAGCATTCGCACCCAAAACGACCTGAATATAACCAGCCCAAGGGGTCCACAATGATGTTCCTAGTCGGAAACGGTTTCGCTGCAAAATCTTTTTCCGCGGATGGACCCGTCCTTTCACCGGCCAATCTTTTGTAATGAGTTCTTTTGTTCCGTTTGGTCAGATTTGCATCGCGATCCGCAGAATGAGTTCCACTTACCTAGTGGCAACAGCCACGGCAAGCAGGTTATAACGTGTTCTCTAATATGCTAAACTGAATGTTAGTGCTGCATTAGGACGCAGCTAACATGAACAGGCGCTCCGTTACGACACCCTCTACAAGGGCCAGGTCTTTCTCCAGTGAACTTTTTGAACGGTCCCATCAACAGTCGACGTAGTGTCGTTTTATTGTATAGGTTTCCAACGCAAGCATTTCGAAAGAGCTAGACTTCTTGAATAGTGCTATCTCACCATTTTTTGTTGGAAACTCAAGAAATGCCATATCATCCGCAAGTGCGTGTCACAAACTGCCGGCTGCTATTGAGGGTATCAAGGGTATCAATGATGATGATTATGAGGGTATCAAGGGTATCGATGATGATGATTATGAGGGTATCAAAGGGCACCCAGAGGCCGACTACCACAGGGAGGATTATATTTAGCCTCTTTTTGGGAGAGAACCTCGCACTTAATCTCGAGCGACGGGAAGCACCAGCGTGAAATTTCCAGGGTAGAGGTCTCGTTTTGAAAAATTCACTCTAAAGGAGGGCTGCTGCATAGGAGGCCTTTCGAAGAAGTACAAATACAACAAGGTCAGTCTCAAACCGTCATGATCCCATCTAGCTACTATGCAAGTAACTAGAGTTGCACGTTGCTAAATACAGCTCATTCACGGCACCATCAGTTAACAGGACAACCCTCTTTTAGTCACTCAGTTTCTCTTATTCGGATTGGCGCTCCGCCTCCAAGTTTTCCAGAAATATGAACATAGCACAGTGAAGTTCTTTTCAATAAACTGTCCCATAAGAAAATGGTCGTGAGAAGATATTCCATAAAAATTTTAGCATTCAAGGGAGGCAGATCACCTTCCAAGAATAGCAAGAAGGCAACCTGATCACTCAAGTTAAAGTAATTTATTTCCATGTACAAGGGTGGCGGGATAATCACGGGTACCCATCGGAAAACCATGCACGTATTGTCACTGAATTAATGCTATGGGCAGACTTGAGATCGACTTCCACCGTGCAACAATTGGCGACAGGAATCATCCATCTCATTGAAATGACACTACAAAACTTACACGTGCACAAAGGGTACCAAAGTATGATCAGTATTACTTTGATGGAATACCGCGCGCACTTCATGTCCACGTTCCACGGCCAAGAATCTGAACTAAGCCGTAGCGGACATACTGTCACAATCAACCGGACTTGGAACACAGTCACAATCAGCGTTATATGGGATTGTCCTGAAAGGCACAGCCTCCTTTAAGGTAGTTGGTAGGACACCGCGCACGGTAAATACAGCCCTACGGGTGGAAGACAGAAATAAGTCTATGGCTAGTTCTACAGGATGTGAGCCTTGAAGTAGGAACAGCTTTTAGTGCTTTGGAATATTCAGTGGTGAGCTGTGCGCCTAACGGAGCAAGTTATTAGATGGTACAGAGGACCTAAAAAACTTTGCACGGATGGAAAATGAAGAGCATCTTGTTCCAGAAACCATGGCCAACCATGCAAGTATATGCTGGCAGCATTGAAGATTTTTCATTTTCTCGTTACCTGAACGTTTCGTCTCATTCACAAAAGTCGGACGCAAGTATCATCAAATTCTTTAACAAAACAATCAAGGACACTTGATTGTGTTTAGGTCACTCGCCCTTCATAGTGGCAAAACCTTCCGTCAGGAAATAGAACTCCATAGTGCACTTTCCTCTATGCCAGTTGGTTTCTACCTAAGCGATACAGAAGAAGCGGCAAAAGTACCGCTCAAAGCGTGTATCCTCCGAGGAGAGCGGCTTTTGCCGTCTCAAGGGTATGCGCACCACCTCCCCATTAAGGCTTCCGAAGAAAACAAATGAGTTCGGTTATGTTCGAGGGGTAATTGAATTTCAGGGGTACGATCCGCCTGTTGCTTGCTACTGAAATGTAGTGCCACCGGTCACAATAGAGACTTTATAGAAAGCCGGTGGATAGAAACAATACTGCAACAAAAAAACAACTCCAGGAGAATCCCTGTTCACCGGGTACCTTTTCTAGGGATTGAACTTTAGATTTACCTAAAAATTACATGACAGTAGACACGAGCGCTATCGCCTGAACGACATTTCATCGCGTCTCACCTTGAACTTCTGACGCATGTACATACTGCTCCGTCTTGAACGAAAATGATTGGACAGCATCTTCCGGGTTGTGCTCCGAAACCGAATTGCCGTGAGCCGTCAATTCTGTATCCGGGTCTGGAGAGTAGTCAGCCCAAGGATCAATCTGAACACCATCAGTCTCCATGCTGGCCCCTTCGGAACTGGCCTCGACAGCAGTAGCAGCGGAATTGGTAGAGGTGACATTGCCTTCGCGAAAAACATGCTCAGAAGAAGTAAAGCCAACCGGACGACTCGAAGAATTCCAACCAATCGGACGTTGGATAGAACAACTCTCCAAAAGTGAGCGACGCCTGGGAAATTGGCGCATTCGCATGGATGCTGTGTGATGTTCTTCCACGAATGATCGGTCTGCGACGTAAGGGCGACCCAGACGGGAAGTAACACGCTGTTTGTATCTGATACGTGCTAAACGTGCTTGATAGCGCTGGAGGCACCGAGCACAGGCATATTCCTTTGGGACCTATGGAAATTGCGGTGAATGAGCGACTCGGTTGGCAAAACTGTACAGAAGAGCAAGAGAACTGGAAAAAATCTCGTGGTATCCGGTCGAAATGGAACACTTTCCACTTCAAGGAGGAAATATGATGGGGGTTTTCGCTAAGACAATCGCCTACCTATAACAAATTTCTGCATCCTATATGGAGCACTTTTGAAATCTCAAAAGTGGCACCTTGTCCATTCGCTAAAAGGGAGAGAGGGAGTCTTCCGAAGGTAACTTTGCATCGTTATTCAAAGAACCTCCAAAGTGAATCTTCATCCTAGAGTTGAGTATGAAGTGAACAGGAAACTAAGGATAGCTCTGAAGTCTTTAAAATTTAATTGAGACTACAGAATTATTTGTCTAGCACTACTGTGGGGCATAAAAGCTGATACATTTTGACAACAATGACAGGCTGTTGAATGTAACAAGCCAGGTTACCTAGCATGACAGAATACTGGATAACGAGGACGTGTGATACATGTTCAACAGGTTGATGCGTGAATACATGATTTTTCAGTAGTACGATTGCAAAGTTGGTGAATACAAGCACACAGAAACAATGACATTCAGTGTTGTCACTGTTATATGTTGAGATCCGTTTATGAATTTGTCGGTGTTAGTGGATCACTACTCCCTTTTTCGTAAGGATAAGGACAACGAAAATGATGCGCGATGACGACGATGCGCAGAACAACATCAAAAACGTGCTAATATCATCGCGGTGCGGTCGTCTGGTTCAGGCGTCCACTTTCTTATACATGTATCTCAAGTTTTCAACATAAACTGAAAACACGGCGTCCGGTTCCAACTGACAAAGGTGATATGGCATGCTGGTGGCAAAACACAGTGCAAAAATGGACGAAACGCGCTCGCATTCCTATGAATGGAGCGTTAGAGACTATATAACGCAAGCAAGTTTACGTATACAAAAATTGCGTGCTTCCAACTGTACAACTACAAAGTCACACCTTACCACCAGAACCCCATAAGTATCGCGTGGATTCATTAGTTTCCGTAGTGTACTAGGCCGTTCAAAATGTAGCTCAGATTCAAGCAAAAGTCCCCACATTACAAAGTGAAACCCCTTGGTGAGGGATATTCAACGGGAAAAAAGCGTCTATTCGGCAGGGATTTTGACAAACTCTTCAAATTCCCAAGATCAGTAGATGTCATCCCAAAGTCCACTTCTAATGGTAAGAGGTAGAGTCACTAATTTACTGACTGGCAATTCTAAAAAGTAAAGAAGCTAAGTTGTAGTAGTTTGTAAACAGTTGATACACGGAGGATGTTCTTGTTGAGTTACGTTCGGCGTCATATGTGCTACGGAACTCCGCAAACCTGATGACTTCATGAACTGTAGCGGCAGTAAATCAGCTTCGTCCAAATGGTCAGTAGAATAGCCAGAATCACCAGCATTCATTTCCACCAAGTGCACACAGTCACACAATTTTCAGAAAAAATGTAAGGCAGTACAACGTTCTCATTACCCATGGTAGCTTAGTAATGATTAATGATCATTACTAAGCTACCATGGGCGGCTGTACGGCCATTTTTGACCGCATACGGTACGACAATGCCGACCGATATCTTTGAAACATACAGCTTCGGTCGAAAGTACTTCAGGTTTTTTTCATTCTGAAATGTGGTCAACATGAAAATCCAATTTCACCCTCAAGTGTCATTGCCTGCAGGCACAACAGCACGCAAAAAAAGAAGTAGAAATATACACAACAGTACCCATTCTGACCGCAAAACCTTGAACTTAAGGTAAAGACATCACACAGCAAATTCTACGTGCATGTACTGTTGAGTGGGGAATTTTAGGATCTTTCGAAATGTTGTGACGCGTTCAGTAACCTCGAAGATTAACTGAATTGTTGATTGGAAATAACCAACATGCATACAAAAGTCTGACGAGTTGTTGATTCATTTTCACAGCACTTTTAAACAGTCGCTGCGATGACAACCACTGAACAGCGGAAACAGAGAAACTCCAAGCGTTTTGCGATGTGCATTCGGCTGTAGCATGCAGCCAGGTTTTCGTGGCACCACGACGCCAAGAACATGAGTGGGATAGCAGGTGTGACTGCAGTCGATAACCTGCAGTCACGCTCGTCCAACTCAGCGGCATGGGATCGCAGTTGCAAAAGATCAACGATTTTTGGTGTTGCTGTGACGTTAACAGGCCGTAGTAGCCATATTTCTTGAGGCTAACTGTCATGCGACAGTTACGCAAACAGTCACTGTGCCAAATTGTTGTCGAAGTTTGAAACAGGTCTTGTTGACGGTGCCGGACGAGGAAGCGGCAGTGCTACGGGTGGTTTATGATACAAGGTTGCGGACCAACATAATGTCTCAATCCACACTTAAGGAGGATGAGCTCGCCAAAGCACACAACAGCAAAACCATCTGGTGTAGGTCGACATTAGTGACCCCATTTCTCCACTAGGTTCAGTTCAGTTTTTTGGCTCACAAAATGTGTACCGAAATGCAGTGGTTCCAGCTGCTACGGATCCGCTCATCGAAGACAAGGAAAATAAGGGAATGAGAGCCACGCGTTGGAGACGATGGTCCAGTCTGTGCATTAACGACAAATGGATCTGTTTGTCCAGTATGGCAGGAAGTGAGAGGCTTCGCAGTGAAGGCGATAGCTTTGACCCAACAACGCCATTGGCTGTGTGACCCAGTCAAATCTGCCAGGATCACCGACCACTGGTTGGTCTCGTCCCACGGTCCTCATCCGGAGAAATGGCGGTTACCAAAGCGACTGATAAAGGCTTCCGTGCTTCCTTGCCAAGTGATGCACTGACCACCCCTGGATCGTCTCCATCCCATACAAGGTTGAGTAAAGAGGGCTCTACGAGGCAAAAGATCCTCTGACATTAAAAGTACATGATCTAACAAGCGTAACCTGCGGAATGTGACCAGCTGATCTATCGAAGGAGAGTGGCTTTTCCCAAAAATCATCCGGCGTTCCTCCGCATTACCGATCTGATATGCCCATCGGACCCGCGCAATGCTCCAGAGGCATCTGTGGTCAAACACAGAGTTTCACGAGATATTCCGTGCGCAGCGGCCGCGTCTCTGATCCATAAACTAGGACAGACTGGTCTCCGACATTGTACAATCTATTCCTGACAGTCAAGCTAATGTCACGTCGGCACCACAAATGTCGGAGGTTAGCAAACACTGCCCTGGTTCAATACAAGGAGTGATGTCATCTTTCGCCAGTTCGCTGGTAATTATGCAGCTGTCCAAATAGGAGGAATTACCTACCGCATCGATCAGTTCATCTGAAAGCATAAGATTAGGTTTCATGACACCGATCCTTTTAGTAACACTTTATACATTCTAAGTGCATACCAAGTCGTGTACCCTGAAGAATTTTCACAGCTTCGATTAGGCCAGTTGTAAAGAACACCGACTTTAGCTATATCAAAGACATACTTGGCTTTTGTGGCGAATACCAACACACAGTTGATGGAACCAACGTTCACAACTATCGCAAGCAATCCACTCGACTGTGCCACCGCGTGGGTTTTGGCAAACAGCAGCGGCACATTCATCTTCATCTGCGCTTGAAGCATTCCGTTTTTTCGGGAGATCACCGGGCTCACCGATGCGGCGTCCCTTTAGTCGACGGCTTGAACTGTTCGAATTAAACGGTGCCACTCTCCGCTTCTCAGCATGAGATTTGTGTGAGGCGCTGTGAGAAGACGACGCCCGGGCTTCCTGCTAGAAACAAGACAGAAAGGTATAAGAACAGATAGGATAAGTGACCAGATTAACACAATATAGTTTATGTGATATAACCGAACCCTAAGTAAGGTAGAAACAAAGCTACCAGAATGAAGAGATTTTTGATCCATTTTGCATCCGTTTTCAAGAAGTTACATTAACTAGAATTTCAGGCAACAAACCTACTACTTGTAATGAGGAACCGTTGACTGAACATTGACGAAACCATTTGTTATGAAGGCTATCGTTCAATAAGCATTCTGTTTTCAATTCTACCGAGTTTGGTTGCAATATCTTGTTGAAAAAACGAGACTGACAGATCCAAAAATGACGCAGTGGCCTTCATTTGCCACGGCCTATCACAAATCTTTCACTGGAACCTACAAGGCGATCGATCGGTTGATCGCTATCCCGTAAGCGATAGGAGATGAAGTTTAAAAAAATCAGAATCACGCACTTTTGAGAGCAAAATTAGTGTGGGGAAGGAATGCTGAACCGTGGATGTGTGATAGAAGATACGCAGTCAACAGAACTGACGCGTAAACGGGAGCGCATGAAAGCATTTCCCAATTCAGGTTTGACTCTGCAATTAAAATCAATCTATGCTGAAAAGCAGATGGACACGATACGGTCGTTGTATCCTAGCTGAGTACCCAGCAGTGCACATCTCACGAATCTCGATGGGGATTGGAACCACGACCTTCCGGTTGGTAGCAGGGCACTATACCAATCGCAAAGAGTGGTCGAACAATAGTCATCTTGCACATAGACAAGATATGTTGCCATTCACCTTTTAAACAGAGTTTGTCACGCGATCCCGTGTTGACTGGCTCTTCAAGTGACCAGTTCCCAGATGGATGGCCTACATGGTTTTGTTGAACGAAAACTAACCATAGGGTTTCTCCAAACTATTCGACACCCCACGAACGTTTCGCCCCTCTTGGGACCCACCAGGTAGGCACAGGCCCCAAGTTTCCGTCAACCTTATGTTCTACTTGACCACAAATTGTATGAACCACCCGAACTACATTCACTTGTAATGAAACATGAGGCGCCCCTTGTGCATCAAATTCAGCTTAGGGATATGACAAACGGGGGATCCAACTGGGATTCCAGTCTCCCATTAAAACCACATTGGTGTGCAAATGAGTGTAGTTCGCCTATGTGGATCTTTTCTGATTAGCTCGTATTGATTCACCCTGTAGGTCCCTCAGGTGCGCTCTCTTGATGGCTCTCGACAGAGGTAAAACAACCGTACAATGCCTCTCCGCATTTACGCCCAAATGGACTTAACTTGCAGGATGAAATCCATCAATATCTCCTGAGGACCTACAAGTCCTCAGTGCAGTCCAGATACTACAGTTCCGTTCATATAGGATGGTGTGAGTAACGTGGGCGGCTACGCATCGACGGTTGTGGCTGTTTGTTTACAGGGTGTATGGCTGTCCGCCGTGGCACACGGAGAGCGGCCTCCAGAACGAGCAAACTGTTCCGCCTGAGAGGGTCTCGCGTTATTTCAAGCTACTTGGAATGCACAAGTAGTTTGAGAAATACGAAGCAGGATACTACGGAGATGCACTGAGCTCCTCACGGCGATTCACAGGCGCAGCATTGGCATGATGGCAATGAGGCCAAAAACTGTTTAGTTTTACACCTATTAATCTGTTTACTTGTCCAGGGCTACTTAAATTCCTGTTAGAGTGAAAGACTATAAGCGAGCAACACCGAGGCAGAGGATACTCTAACGACCAATACAGAATACATGGGTGATACGGCTCTTCTAAGTGCACATAAATTACAACGAATGAAGTTGCGGGCTTGGGGTGACGAAGTTCTTCTGAATATGGATTTCACATTCATCGTAGGTCATCCAATTCTCAGAAAGAATTAACGCCTGGAAGAGCACCTGCTGTGGAAGTCAGCAGGCGAATTTCAAATAGTTGAAGTATTCAGTAAGCATTTGGAGAATCACTGTGAGGTGATAGACAGTCCACGCTGTTGTCTGGGAGACGTAACGACCCAACTTATGAAGTCCTTATGTGTTTGGACACGCCGAAACCCTAGATTTGATTGCCGGTTATTTCTTAAACAGCTACAAAAACGTCATTCGGTAGAGGGCCGAAAGATGGAGGGAACCCTTCAACTTCATTTAGACATTGCATTGTATTCTTCTTCCATATGCATTTTACAGCTGGTTGGCTGACATTGGGGAAGTCCTTCTCTCAGTTTCATAACCATGTAACAAAAGTGCGCCATAGAGCAACTGGACCCCCATATTATGCGATAGACTGGCTCGATTTGGGTGCACGATAAACCGTTGGAAGGCAAGAAACCTCATACTTAAGAACTTTATCCTTGTGAAGCTAAAGAACTGTTCACTTGTGAGATAAGATGGATTTAACTCCACTGAAAAATGTCATTGCATGCATGGACGCGCGTATTTGCTGATTCCCCGGCAAGAACGACCGCGGACGAACGGAGAGAGAATACAAACATAACCTACTGAAACGATGTGGGAAACGTAGGGGATGCCCAGGAACCTGGTGGCCCTGAGTTTCAGAACTGAGTTCAAGAACTGGAAGTGAGCAGTCAAGTTGACTGTTGCAAACAGCCTGGGTGATTATCCAAACTACACGCAGAAGCGTCGTGACTGTCTTACTTTCAGAGTCCGAACTCTGCCGTGCTTGAAACCACAAATGAAAGAAATAGATGAGCCAACTTATGGATCACGAATTAGAAAAACGAACCAGCACGCAATGCTACGGGAAGCTAAGTCAATTGCTGACATGGGTAGTAAGCCGTTAAGGTAAGATTATGATAGGAAGCAATCTTACCGGAACATCTACAGACGGTCGGTCTTTGTTTGGAGAATGTTGGGTATTCACAGAGCGGTGAGTAGGCCGATTCCTCTGGACTTTCACGTTTGGTCGAGGACGGGGTGCGAAAGGATTAGATTCTCTGTTAAAGGGGAGATGGAAAATAATCGCTGAGCGTCGAACCGTATAGCAAACGGACCCAATATTTGGAAACAGAGACAGCCAAAAGTTCAGAATGATCGATAAATCAGTAGTGCTTGGTAGTACAAAAGATAGGTATTCGGAAAAATGAATGGTGAATTAATTTGTCATGTTGTATACAACTACTCATAACTTAGAAAACGGCTGAGCAAAACATGTTACAGATCCACGAGTGAGGGAGAAACAAAACTCACCCTGACCTTTTTCCAGGCTGTTTGTTAGTGACAGGTAAACGCCGCCGATAGGTCGTCGATCCGTACGTATAACGGGAGCTACCTCCCACTTGCTTGCTCAAACGGGATCGTGAAGGAACGGAGCCAACACGCGTTCCACGGCTGAGTAGTTTCCGGTGGACAGTTTGTGACAGTCTGGAGGAGGGATTTTCTTGGTTCTTGGAGATACCACTGGATAAATTCCGGCGGAACGTCTGTAGTTGAGATAAATCGCAGTTGGTTATCAGACGTGTGTTATAAGTGTCACTGCACAGTGTTCTGTGGGCACATCCGAAATATCAAAAGACAAATGACAGTCAAGACCTGCAGTTGGAGAGTTGCAATCTATTAGAACAAGTCTGCAGGCGCTGTACCTTGTTTCTCCATTTTTATGAAAATCATCATCGTCGTCGACAGTGTAACATCAGTGTTCAACACTGATGCTTTGCTGCCCTTGATGTGATTTTTTAAAATGAAGATCACATCAACTGGGTTCGTTGGTAGACCTAAACCGTTCACCAAAGACATGGTTCCAGTTGCTATAGTTTCGTTCACCAAGGGTAGGAATGAGAAAACAATTAGCAATTGAAAACCTGTGAATATGTAATCGTTCTACATCTACCATATTGTACGGACTGGAATAGCGATGCATTCTAGACGATAGTTTTGATGCAGAAGCGATGGAAGTCGCGTAATAGGACAGTTCCATCGAGATCCAAGGAAATTGTATCAGTTAATGAGAATAAGGTTACGAGTATTGGCTCCCTCAAGTCGGGTTCTTGGAGGCAAATGTCCCCTTGACAAGCAGGGCATATGATCTAACCAGACTACCTTGTCGGGTGAGACCAGTTCGTCTGTCACGACCGAATTTTCTCTTATGAGAACTAATTCAGCTCTGTTGACCCGATGTCACCACCAGACCATGACAATACATCATAGACACAAACGCCCATACCCTGTAACTCTGCACATTCCGCACGATTGGGCGACCTCCAATCGACAGGATGATGTTTGACTAGTGCTAAACGTCCGCAAAACACTTCTGGATCTTCCCATCTAGACAATGATTTTGTCTTATACAGCGACAGGCATGCGAACATGAGCCAATCCACTAACCATAAGCCAATCTAGTAGCTTCTGTTTCTGTGAGTCCATATGGATGGTTAAATAACTGGAGCTAGAGACTCAATGGAGTCCCTCGCATTCAATGACATTTCTCCATACAGTGGGCAACAAACTGGCTGTCTGGAAATTCATTTGCGTACATGTGCAATAAAGTTGCACTGGCTTGCTATACGCGATATGCAGAGTTCGAGCAGTGGCCACACACTATTACATGGTGTCTTGGAAAAGAGAACGGCTCTGCAGAAAAGCCCAGAAGGACACTAGGATAGACAACGGGGAGGACATAGGAAGGTGTGCGGTATGTAATCGACTGTTCTACTGAAAAGTGACACTCCTAGAGCAGCCCTAGGTCCGAAGACTTCCCCGTTTCTGCACCGAAGCGTTAAACCCTTCTGAGATCGAAGTCCGCCATTACACTGAAATTCGACCCGGAAACTAACATACCGTCGTTCAAACAACCGAAAAACACTTCACTGTATGTAGCCCGTCAAACTCACCCTTTCAAACGAAGTGAGATGGCTTAAGATGGGGAGTGACATCATGCCTAATAGGCAAACACATGGCAGTAAGGAATACAAGAATGCAACAATTTAGTTGATTGGTTCAATTAATTGCAAGTTGATGATACATTGGATATTGAGAAGCGTGGGAATAATGATGGACAAATAGATATATAAATAGGTGAGGCGGAAGTATGGCCCCGTGAGTGAATGTTATATAAGCACCCTGCATGAAAAGCCGCTTACCCTTGGTTTAACTGATCGTTTAGCAGACTGATCAGCACTCAAACTCGACACAGATGAACTCCGGCTGCGTTCCGAGGTAACCCCATCTTTGGTACGCATGCGCTTTCCTTCACGAATGGTTGCAGGACTGGAAGAAGCAGAACATTCACTATCTGCTGAATTGCTGCTTGCTTCACCAGATTGAAGCGTAGTATCGTCGCCCGGAGGTTGTGGGCGTTTCCGCCGCTCCTGACGAGCGGAGATGAAAGGCGGTCTAATGAGCCTCTGGTGTCGAAATCGACGTCGTTTCCAGCGAAGTTCATCTCTTCTAGCCACGTAAGGTCGTGTTGCACCAATCGGCGTCTCCGGATCGGATGCCAGATGAAGTTGCCACAGCCAGCGAGTTTGTGGTATACTTACTTCCAGAAGACTAGCTTCCATCATTAGATTCTCTAGAATTTGACGTGTTTCCGGTGCGAGTGGACAAAAGAAATATTTTGCCTGATCAGTAGCAGATGGACGTACTTTGGAAGTGGCCAAACTTGTGGACTGAGGCCGACGATCGTAAGTACGAGGTACCAAAGTTGGATCACCTAGAGCTGAAGAGAATATAACGACAACCTTACTGGTGCTCCCGCAGGGTAACAGACGCAACAGTGCTCAGCAAATCAAGAATGATAGAAAAATATATGCGCCAACATTAGACAATGAGGCCAATCAACTTTTCTGAAACCGTTCCACTTGCAAATAAACGGTTACTTTGTGAAAAGGACCAAAGGATGTAAAAAAACATACCACCTGATCGAAGGCCGGCCTTCTGTAGTGAACTTGGACCCTCCATGAGCATTCGGCGTTCAGCCTGCGTTTGCAGCGAACAAATGGTCTTTTGGCTGAGCAGGCCTTGTTGAGAGTCCGTACGTGACCTTGAAGCCATGTGTCCGGCTGTCATGGCGGCCACTTCGCTGGTGAGGTTGCCGGCAGATTCCTTGTGAGAAGTAGCTTTCCAACACTGAGGAAAACGAAGAGTGGATGATGGTACCAAGCGAAGACTGGATGGGAAGGCAACACGTATACAAAACACAACAAGCTTACATGTTCAGGTCCAATAAGTGAAATAACCCCAGCACTTGAAGGCGTCTCAGATTCTTCAGCTGACACGATCGAATCAACCGTTGTTCGGCCTGGCCGTGTCAAGCCAGACAACGGACGGCGAGGTTGACCATCCCTGGAACCGGTCGCCTTTGATGAGGATTGATAGGTACGTATCGGGTGACCAAGTAACTGGCTCGTATCACTTGATACTGCATCATCCAACTTGGCGAGCTGACCGTCCTCTTCGACGAAACCAAACAAGGGCATTTTGAGACCAGCAAACTGTTCGTATTTACAAACGGCTTGTGACAACTCGGGTGTAGACTAAAATAAGACAGGAAGATAAACTACCCTCAAGACCTCATTTCAAATAAAGTATGGGAAACAATCAGTGGGTTTAATACTGAAGAACGTTTCGTTTCTGACATACAGACTTCGCCAAGCCAAGTATGAAAGTTACCAGGTTGGTCAGACCGAGGCTTTAAAACAGCTTCAAGGGCCGTACAGAAGGAAGGTAGTGGGCAAGCTAATTCCACAAGACCATGCAAAAGAATCGGAATTTAAGTTGTTATTATATTACCTATAATAGATTCGGAGCAGTGAGGCTTTTCTACTGCTAACCGACTGTTTACATGACTAGTAACAGGGAACCGACGAGTTCGATAGCAATTTAGTATTTTGTCGCACTTGATTGGTTATTCAGTACAGTCAGTTCAGTTCATTAGCTATAAGCAATGGAACAAGGGTGTACACTGATTAGCAGTTGCTACAGTTTAGGTCTCTGAAAAACCGGAGACCAAGGCAGGCATGGCAAGGCACTGGAGACGATGACCCAGTCAGTTAATTGATGTGGAATTATTCTAGTTATCCGACGAAATGGGAAAGTAGGCAGCTACGCATTGAAGGCGATAGCTTTACTTACTGCGTACACTGAAATGATTTACCATCTGAAAATCACGGAAGTACATATAGAAAAAAAACACGAAATGCAGAGAGGATTATAAATTAACAATACTCTCACGGAGCCACAAATAGTTGGAAAATCTGAAAGACACCTGAAACGTGTCATTACTGCATGGAGGTCCACGTGCAAGACACTGGGAGAAATGTGGAGAAACAGTGAAGAGAAACAATTACTGTTGGAGTGAAAATTTGGCACGGTTAACAGAGTGGCTCCTATCGCACATAAAGATGGTGCACATGAGAGAGATCCCCTCTGTCACTACCGTCCAACGCTAAAGCTTCCGACTCACGACTTATCGTTTAGGTTGAAATAAAGTTGGTGGAAATTCGGGGAGTAGCTCCCAGAAGGGCAAACCCAGGAGTGGACTGCTATAACATTTCAACCACTTGGGCACCAGGTAGCTGGAGTCATGGCTCAGACTTCCATTATGGAAAATATATCGACTTCCATCGAGTTGAGTCATACATCAACCTAATTTGAAACGATGTCTTATATATGCACTTCTGAGGGGGGAGGCTACGGATTTTGGCACTGAGGGTGGCGGAAACTGAGTAAAGCTGTCCTAGACCACATGTGTCGCAGTTAACTTACCTACTGCACCACGAGTGGAGCCCTCGGCAGATGTTACTATTTGTATTTCGATTATAAAACGTGTGTACACAGACTAAGTGCAACAGCGGAGTTTCACACATTCCAGGGACAAAGCTTACGCTTAAAAACGTTTGCTACGTCCATTCATATTGTTGAGATACGAACGCCCCAACTGCCTTCCAGAAATTGTAAACTAGATCATCTGCATATGCCACATTGACAGGAAACTAGAAAGGCCAATGAGAACTGTATGCCCAGAAGCTCCTGTTTAGTACTATATCAAGGAGAAATGAACAATAGCGATATTAGATAGCTCGCCGAAAAACTCACATTCGTGGGAAACAGAACTCTAATCGCATACTAACACCCACATGCCGGCGAAGAAAACAAACGACTACCTCCAAAGACATACCATTCAAGCAGCTTCCCCATGGACAACCTCCCAGAAGCGCCGCGAATTACAGTGAAATCACCCACGGAAGTAGAAGAATGTCCCCCTGTGATGTTCTTCGCTAGGGTTCGGCTAGCAACTACAAATCCGATTGAGCAACAGAAAAGTCTTTCGTTCCGGTGTCCATTTCAACAGTCCAAGCACATTTTTTCGCTTACATCAGTGAGCAATCATGAGTCTTCGCAGCTTACCGAGTAACAGATCTGTCACCGCTCTAGCCGGAAAAATTAATGTTTAGACAATTTTTTTGTTTCATTTTTTTGGCCTACCATGACATAAGTGTGCCATGAGGTATCTTATCCACTGGACCCGCGGCTTCGATTGTTTTACTTGATGCTTGTTTTTTTTTCTGTCGAATATCGGAGGATTACCGTTATACGTAGCAAAAACTACTAGCTTGTGATGCGTCCTCGTCAGCGCAGCACCTCATCAGAACAGCCGCAAGAAAGTAGACGTGTGAAACACACTAGGACTTACCTGTATTACACTGCGCAAGCGACGCACAAATGAAACAGCCCGTTCACACAGCATTTGTAATGCAACGAACTCCGGTAATCGAGGGAGACAAAATGGACGTCGAGTAGAAGCCGATGTGGGAGTGGGTTGCGTAGTTGCCTCAATGGGCAAAATACGTACCAAATCGTCCAACAACGCATGCACATGTGTCAAGTCGGGACGCATGGACCGTTCACATCTGGGGCACATGTAGCGCAGGCGGTCCGTTTCCGATTCCTGATGAACAATTAAAATGTTTACGAGAATTACAAGAAGTAGTGGAACTCGTTATTTGTCAGATGGTTATTACCACATACGTGATGCTCAGTGCGTAGACGTATTCTACTGAACAGAGATACACTAACACCAAATTCCTACCAGGACATCTCCCGCATGCGCCTCCCCATAATGAAAAGACCTGGAAGCAGCAGTGTTCAATTTAGTAAGTAAGCTGGCGTCAAGTCGACGGGAAACTATGTGAACGCAACACTAACTATGAACAAAAACATAATTGCTGGAGCTAACAAGGAGAATCGGTAGTCGTGGAACAACGGGTATACCCTCGGATTCTAGACCCAAGTCAGTAAAACGCGTAATGGGGTTATGAAACCACCGTGCTGAGGAATTGAAAGTAATCGCGCAGTGCAGTTCGCTGAAGTCCACAGTAGTTCTACCTGTTGTGTTCCAGCAAACCCACCACAAACTCCCCCGCGCTCTTCATTGTGGCGCGACGTTGTTGAGCGCGGTGTGACAGTTGTTGCACATGAGACAACGGGGCTTTGGGTGATGTCATGACAGCGTGGCGGATTTTTGGGTAGCAACCGGGTTTCTGGGTATGTAATTCCTCGTTTCGGTTACAGGCATCAAAATCCCGGCGGCTGTACCACAGCGGTCTAAGTGACAACTCGGACGTGCGTAGTGTTGCTCTTGGCCCTATCAACCGCACCCACGAGCCAGGATAATTCAGAATTGCTACAGCCCGTTACAAAGGCTCTCGGGTGAGACATAACCATGATAGCCGTCTTTGCTCTTAAATCCTCATTGGATCTCTGTTAAAAAAAGATTTTTATGACGAAAAACAAAAAGCGCTGAACCGTACGTCTAACAGCGATATCCTGATGTTGCTGCTGACTGGAATGCGAGAATTGGTGCTCCAGATTATGCAACCCGTCACATTCTTGGAAAGTTTGGCTAGGGACAATGGTACGAAAACGGTGACTGATCGATTTCGGTACCTTCAGTCGACATGCAACTACTGATGTATCATTTCAGCGACGGCCGAACTGCTTCCCAGATAGAATACATCCGATTATTATCCGTTGAAGACTGAATCCTAGCGTCCAGCAGAAGCCTGGAATAAATGCGGGTCGGGGCATGCCTTTGATGAGCAAGGTTCGAACTCCACCTTACCATTCAAACTGCCATAGACAAACAGGAACAACGAGAACCACCTCGAAGACCCAGGGAAGCGTGCCTGACTCTCTGATGTGGCCATCAGTCAGATTAATACAATTTGCCACTGTCCCGCATTTCTAACCAATCTCGGTCCAAGAGACCTGGCTTTGTCTAAAGACGTCCATACAACGGACCGCCGCATTACATCTTGGACTTAGATCAGCAATCTGTGGATGTTCTTGACGGCCTTTTTCAATGTAACGAAAATAATCTTCACTTCAACCGAACTAAATGTCACAGACAGTCAAAGGTCCTGTAAATTTGCAGACATGATACGTACAAGGGCTTCAACACGAACCTGCATGACGGTTATTAAATCATCCGTTATCTGGAGCCATACGAACTGGTAGCGTTTCCCGCTGCCTAGCCAGACTCTAATGAGAGCCACAAAAATCAAATTCACAAGGAAGGTTTATCCTAGTGTTATAACGAAAACTTCAGTAATTATTAAAAACTCGATAAGTATCGTGTTATCATCCCATGCCCCAAAAATGCGACAGCAGTGCTAGTGGAATTGAGATAAACGTGAGAAGTAAGCTCCAGACAATAACAACGGGTGCTGTGGTTGCGATGGCTTCTTTGGGGAAGAATACGTGAAGCAGCCGTTTCGGAAACCATTATGGGGTTGAGGGTTAAGGTTGTTTCCTATAGAAGGCTGTAAAACTGTTCCTGTGAGAAGGCTTATTGCGGGAGAGGGTACTTTAGCTGGCGGAAACTTTCAAACAATACTTAGGTGTACTCATATTTCCGGTAATTGATTATTTCAGTGGGTTATTTGCCACAATAACGAAAAATTAGCTTGAGAGTCAATGTTGTATGAGATTTCATCTATCCTCTAGCTAGCCATGCTTCAGGAAGCGCTCCTAAGGTCGCATTCAGATAAAGTTTATTACTTATGCAACGGCCCGTAAAAGCCCAATACCAAATCCACTGAAGACTCTGCTTGGTCGTTAGCGTACAGAGTCGCTGCAGCAGGTACCTGCAGTAAGCAAGCACTGCCCACTCTTCATAAACCTAATCTTGCATGGAGATGAGTAGTTCGATAGAATTTACTCAACTTCGGTAGAGCGATCGAGTGCAATGAGACCAAGGATGACGCTGACCACTTAGTGGGATAACCAGAGGGTAACATAGAAGAACGAAGTGTACACGCTCTAACTAGCTACTTGTTCATGAGGTTGGAAGGTTCTCCACCAAGAATCAGCCACGAAGTATTGGTTGGAAAGTGGTCTCTCTTGGGAGGAGATAGAACCTCAACCGAATACGTGAGAAAATATTACCACACATCACTGGTGAGAACGAATTGATGTACTGAGGCCAGTGAAGACCCCCTCAAAAAGACCATCCCTTGTCTAACATCCCCAACTACTTCACCATGAACGGTACCACAAATTCACTTTGGAGTCTGACTGCAAATCGCTATAATTTCACTGAAACATCATTGTGGAGTTTCATAAAGATTTGCATAGATATTGTCATCATACGAATCACCTGCGCATGCTCGTGTAACAGTATTGCAACAACTTTTGGCTAGATTAGTTTAAAGCTAATCATAACATACGTCCATACACACGAACTAACAAAACCATGACCCATCCATAAGCGTATAGTGGTTCTGAGCGGGAACACTCCTGTGGCTAGCATTATCGAAAGGATCTCCATCCACTCTAGTGACAAGTGGTGCTCGCCGAGTGACCACTGAATAATGCAGAACTACCGTATGTGGAGATGAATATATCAGAATGTTCAAAACATACATCGTTCCTAGGTCGAGCAGTTGTTGCCGGAGCTCCACTGAAGTAAGGATCATCGAACGGAAGCTCTTTTGTTGTCCCACAGGACATAACACAAATCATGTCAGGTCAGGTCACGAAAAGATTTGAACAACAAAAAAACGTAGTAAACTGTAGAAAGAAGCACGACGGATGATCAAAATCAAGAAACTGTTGCAAAAATTGACTTTTAAACACAGGTTTGTTGGTAGTGTGAAATTTGGAAGTTTTTATGAAGATTTCCGACAATAAAAAACCTGAGTTAATCCGAAGAAAGACCGTCCTAGAGACAGAATATAGTCCTGGAGAGTTTACAAAAGGAATGTCAGCCATGACTGAGTATGCGGCCCCTCCAGAAAACAGGCAAAATACAGTACCTTTGTAGAGACTTATTCATCGGGGTACACAATGACTTTGCTCTCCAGACACGACTCAATGTGCAAACTACTATCCTCTAAAAGAGTCCACAAGTCCTGCTAGTTAGCTTTGATTGGGTGTGCGATCTCCCTTGAAAAATTCATATCCGAGGGGACAGAGAATATTACCTTTTTCACGCGATACTGTCACTGAGGAATCAATATATCTGTTGTTTCCAATCGGAGCGGGGTGTTTCTGACCCAGAAACACTAGAAAATGCTATGGACGACGAGGCGACTAGTTCCACTAATCCCGGCTTTATCAACCAACAAAGGAGGTGGCAATCTGCCTGAAGCGCGGAATTTTCAAACACTTACCGACTAAAGCGCCGGACACACGGAACAGGCTATGACAATAACGATAACGCTAGTTCCGACGTCAAGAGCTAAGTCCGTACTACGGGAAATAATGGACTGAAAAATCCACTACGAATGGAATCCTATTGTCTCATTCTACTGACCTTCATGTTTGGAGGGAGAACACAACGTCCATGGAACCAGTCTCTACACAGCTCGCACTGAACCATGAAACCGGAAAACCCTGTCTTCCGGCAGATGCAGTAAGTGACTGAATTTTGTGCTTTGGATTTGGATTTGAACGCGTTGGAACATCGCAGGTGATGCATTAGGTTCAATTCCGAATCGATGAAAGCAGAGTAGACTGATCGGTATAACTGAGCGGCATTGGAACACGTCACATCGGCTTCTGCAAATGACTGCAGGTTAAGGGAAAGGCAGAGTGAAGTTCTCCGAGGGAAAAAAACGTACAAAGCTTTAGGGTGACGAAAGCACACAAAATAAATCTGTTGAACCGGCAACTTACGCAAGCGTTTTCCTTAGATAGCGTCCAATATGTGGTCGCGTTTAGTGATGCATTGCGAGAACCACGCTTTGTGTAGGTGCTCCATGAGGAATCTGAGGAACGAGCATTGTCCAGTTCTAGGAGCATTTCTATTGAACGGACGCTACGTGGCAGTAGAACCTCCAATAAGTGCATTTTGGACTGCGGCCACAGAAAGAGACGAGTTAATCTATCCCGGAACTGAACGAGGATATTCAACTGAAAGAAGGAAACACAAACCGACTGGTGATTCACAACAATTCAGAGAGATTAGGAGAAAGACTAAAGACGTCTGGATGCGACAATGGAGATTTCAATAGAATGGTGTTTCAATTCGCACGGTTTAGTCAGCCGTACAGAATAGCGGTGAAGTCACATAAACAGCTTCAAAAATGGATTATCTGAGATGTAACTGAGAACGGAAGATAAGTCAAAACTTACCATCTCGGTTACATGCTGGAAACGAGGACAGTTTAGCGGGAATGGGTGTTCCACATCCAGTAGACTTTGTACACAGGCCTTCCAGGTCTCTGCACTACAATCCACGGTACCCATTCGGAGCTTCTCGTACAAATCCTCTGAAATGGTGACAGGCGGGAAGGGCTGTCCAGGAGGAACAGCAATCAGTAGTCTTTCCATCTGTTTAAACTGAACTTCCAACTGTTTCGCCTGAACACACATGGACCGAATGTCCGCAATAATCGGTAGCTGGGCGGGCAAACTTTCCGCTTCCGCAATTTCCGATAGGACATCATCCACAGATAAGGATCCAGATCTGATAGAAGCAAAGAACATATGCGATGTGAAGTGTTCTCATTGTAGGAGAAATAAAGCGCACAAAAAATACAGCAAACTGCTAAATTTGCACTAGCATGGTTTACTTGAATGGTCCCCTTGAGGTGTGTATGCCAGAAACATGGTACCCATCGCCTAGAGCCTTCGGTTAGGTGATGCGAGCAAAATGAGGACAGCATTGGGCAGACATCGCCGAGGCACACTTGTATGAACGAAATGGAACCTTGTTCTTGAACGACAATAACGATATTCCCTCTTCAGACAGCGTTCGGTCAACAGCGTGCAAACATATCTTTGATTATTCCGGATAACAAGAGTAAAAATAGCACCATCGACAGCCACACCGCAAACTGATTTCACCACCAGGATAGACAAAAGTCCCAGTCCGACACAGGTGCTTAACGGCCAGACACCCATGCACTATTATGAAAAGCCCCATACTTGAAAAGAGAATACAAGGCGAAGGGTCTAAAGTTAGTCTAACAGAAGTATCTCTAGGTGTCCAGACTTCAGAAAACAATCTGACAGTCTAGGTGACAAGTGCTCACATGAACGCCATTGGCATGGGATTACGGTCAAATCTTGTAAGAATTAAAGCTGGTCAAGGGACGTGGTCACGCGGAGGTTGTCCCCGAAGCCAAGTCATACCATTTCTACCAACCACGTTTACACTAATTCGCCAACTCACTTGATTCACGCGACGAAAAATGAAACTCCTTACAGTGGATGACAGCTCGACAAGAGCAACAAATGAACGAGATACGGCAATTTCTGGGTGCCGGATGCATTGTCCATCAAGCACATATTGTGCAACAGTCGAAGCGCCTTCCGATCACCTAGTTACAAATTCACTGATACTAGTCTATGCCAGCTGCATTATTCGGACGTTAGACCTAAAAACGCATCGGGGTCTCCGCCCGTGGTTCTTGCATTGCCGCCTGATGTGAGGTATACTGAACACTACTGTTTCGAATTAATAGCTTGGCAATGGAATTTCCATTCAACACAGACTAACAAAAAATCATCCATGCTAAATTAGGATTTATTCGCAAAGTTCGGAAACATTTTGAATTCCAAAATGCTTGAAGGGAAGTGGCAAATATTCATAAAGACCACACACGTGAGTAGTGGAGCGCCTTTTGTGGACAAAAGAGAAAATAACATTTACTTATTGTGAAACTTTTCGATCTATCGGTGAAATAGGGTCAGAATTCAAAATAATTTATCACTGAAGCAGTCAGATGTTTGGTCATCATTGCAGTTCAAGCCCCTGTGCCTCAGCAAAGTTTACAACTCATACACTTGTCCGGAGCAGAGCCACTCAGAATAACCGAGCATCACGTTGATTGGTCGGACGTATCACGGGCCCGCTGAGGACCAGAAGAAGGTATGTCCTGATTGGTCAGAATATGGGTCAAACAGAATCGACTGTTCTAGTTCGGCGCCTCTCGTCCTATCACAGTGCCTAATATGACCCTATGAAAAATTTTGTGGCCACTCTGTAAATAAGTATGCAGCAACCTTCCTTTGTCTCAATAAAAGTTTACCTCAAGCTACCGTGCCTTTGGATTCACTGTACTGGGCAGAACGGAAAGCTAAGGACTATCGTGGAAATCAAGAAACCAGAACAATTCGCTGCACAAGGCTTCCATAAAATAATGTCAGTTGATTAAGACTTGGACGAAGACTATTCATGAGTGCCGCGGTGCCGCGCATTATGCACTTAAAAATGTAATGTCTTTTTTAAATACAGTAATCTTCTTACCTAAAGAACCCCCACTGTGCGCGGCCACGACGATGAGTAAGGGGTTCTACAGTCAACTTGACCGAAATATACCTGTTTCCCTAATGCATGACCATCATCATCACGATACTTGAGAGCAATAGGGCAATATTCGGGCAGTCGATCGCCGCACAACCAAGTGAAAAGAAATCCCTAAAAATGACTAAAACATAAATGGAAGGACAGGAACTCAGAGGAAGGAAATTCCGCCCTTAGCGAAGACTATCAAGATGCCATTAACGGGCTTGAGCAAGTGCCGTTCGCGAATCTAACCCCAAATAATCGCAGCACAAAACAGGTGGACTTTAGCTAAGCGGTTCGGCTAGGAAGCCACAGCATGCGCGCCACTGGTATCGGTTTTCCCAGCTATGTGCAAGGAGGATCACATAGGCTCAAGCCAGGAAGGCACGAAGGTCCCACAGTACTCATTTTGACTGTGGCAGCTTTGTTGTCACTTTACCATCTTTACCACCTTAACCTGATAACATTTATTAGTTGCTCCGATCATTCCGACTCATTTCCGAATATTATCCTACGACCATTTTGTTGCGAACACGCTGCAGCCAGATAACCGCTGGTTTACTACGGAACACCGATGACCGAACGTTTAAAGACGTTAGAGGTCCTTGGATAGAACGGTACCAGTGTCGCAACCATAAAATAAGGCCTCTCCTATGGTAATCTTGTCCACACAGCCCTTTAACTTCAACGTACCTAGTTTCTGATGCTACGAATGAACGTGGTTGGGCTTCATTGGTTGGCTTCATTTGCTACGTTACGATCACGGTCCATACAGTTGCAAAAACACGTGAGCCAACCAACACAATCAAGCGCTACATTCTGAAGTTTCAGAAACGGACCAGAGGATGGGGAAACCTGAAGTAAGACTTTGTATCTTGAAGGTGTAAAACGCATGCTCCGATATCCCGCTTGGAGTAGCTTGTGCGGACAAACAATCGTTAAAAAACGACATGATGCCATCAACATAATTCTTCACGGTCCGTTTGGAGTATGCAAAACATGACGTCGAGGACACAACTGAACACAAAAGGAGGAGAGTGACAACTTCTCCAATACGAATGAATTTACTCGGGTTTTCGAAGAACTACTGTGACATGCTTTAACGAGATGACACTACGACGTCATCGCGGCATATAGACCACACGAAGTCCACCACACCAGGATAGGTAATCTACTGCGGGCACTGCTCTCGAGAGGCCAGTGTACACTGGGGGAGGGATGTGCGCTAAACGCTAAGCTCATGGAACATTGACGGTTCATTTTTCCATCAACATACAGCTGCTTGCAAGTAGAAGAAAATAATTCATAAGCCAGTCGATCCAGAAAAGCCCTGGTGAGGCGGCTACCAACTGCGACATCAACAGGCATCATCAAACATCAACGCTTCCCCAGAAGTTTGGTGCCAGAAAGCTGACACGCGACTTCATGACATGAATAAGTCAGCGAGGCAGTCCGTTAACGCTATCGAGATTTTTGACTAACTGATTGATCGATGGTCTCAAACAGCTGATCGTCTGTGATGAACGGACACACCACAGAAAGGATACAACGTGCTGTGATAATATAGGAGTCAGGAGGCCTGTAGCCATGGATGTGTTGCAAGCGGGATTCCACGCTGAATTTACATGGATACTCCAGATGCAACTGACTTTCGGAAATTTGTGCACCTCATACCCTAAAAAGCTCATACTGAACTAGGAGACTCGGCCAAAGTATGATAATATGGTTGACAAGAAAGATTGAATAGTTCTGTATCACTGCTAAAATATAATTCTAATTAAGCTTGTGATGGTTCGGTCCAAATTTACCGTGAACATGGGTCTTCAAAATTATCTGTGGAGTCATTATTTCAAATTTCACTGACTGTGTGCGGTGTCCCATCTAAGCACCTGGATCCGTTTCTTACTAATGAACACGTATCAACAACCGGATCAGTAAGTCAGGCAGCCGCAGTGAATTTAGTATCTCGCGTCCGTGACTTTGTATACCAGTCTAATATCAGGTTATGAACACACAAAATCTGGGGGAAATTACGTGCCGACATGCGCTGTCTCATATTCCCAAGAAATCCGAACTGTTCAAACGAGGACGATGGTGCGTTTTCTATGAAAGACAGTTTACGTGTACAGACATAGAAGGAAATTGCCGCTATCCTAGGGTTTTACATTGTGCTCGTTTTACGGGCTCCTTCGGATGGTGGAGGCACCGCCATAAAATAGCATGACAGCACGGAAGATGTTACCGTACTAGTGAAGATGATCAATGTACCAGCAAAGCTAAGTGTGTGAATGCGAAAACATCCAGGAAGAGTAGCAAAGCTTTCAAAACGTCGTACTGCGCTACAGTCACATCCAGTGTAAAAAGAACGTTAAACAGTCATTTGCAGTCCACCCAGTCCACTCATGAAGAAATCTATCACCAATCGTACACTGCACTGGGGAGAAAAAGAATTCACAGATTTGCAAACCATGTATATTAGGTAAAAATGAATGAAACCCACTTGGAATTTTGTATTGCAATCAGTCGGTCCTCAATGATTTTCGCACTTTTGATTATACTCAACAGGTGCCGACTGGTGTTGATCAGAACAACATCCAACCTTGACTTATCCGGAAACGTCGGCGACGGAAGCGCATCCGGAGTGTCATCCTCGAGTTTCACAGCATCTGGTATCTTGACATAGGCAATGGTGGCTGATATCAGGTCGCCGTGGAACTGAAGGTCGCACAAATCTGTGAGTGATGGCTTGTTCGATGGAGTTGTCTCCTCATTGGTCAAAATTTCCTTATTACTGGATGCCAATGTGGTTTCGACCTGTTCCTTCCACTCCAAGCAGTCATATATCTGAAGACGAATAGCAGTTAGAGATACACAGAGTTTAGTAGAGAACAAGAAGCCCGTTAAACTGTTGAAACCCATTGTTACAATCCAACTGGTGTTCCAGAATGACATAACCGTTCGCCTACATGCGAATTCGATTAGAGGCCTAACTAACCATACAGGCTTGGTCAAGCTGTCCTATACAAGGAGTGAAAACTCCATAGAAAGTACTAACTGCAATTCCGTGATTGAAGCAAGACCATAAAGCACCGTTGTATCTCACAGCTCATCTCAACCGATAAATAAAAAAGGACATAATGAATATCCGTTAACAGATACACGTCATGACACAATCAGGTATTCACAAGGAGAGTAACTCTAACCCTACCCTAGACGGCGGGAAGCATTGGCCATCACGGGGCTTACTGCGGGCGAATTCATACCAGTTTCTCGAGTTACATGTGACTCGAATAATGCCGTTCAATATGGCCTAAACGTTGTGGGTCAGCAACTGAATTGCGAAAAAGTTCTTCTTGTTAGACACTGTCAACAATTAAGGCGTACGTGAAACCATCACAGCTTAGGCAACCGACATACTACCTACAGTCCTAGACGATTTGGGAGGCTAGCAACTTCCAGCTTAATCAAAATAAATAGCCCAATTGTAACTAATTCTCGATGCATAGGTTTAATGTAACCGAGAGCGGGTTGGATAGTGGCACTGCTACTTTGCACAAGCACAAACAGGAAAGAACACAGGTAACCAGAGAAAACTTGACACTAAAGAGGTCCAAAAGCGCGTGGATATATCTGCTTGTCAATAAGTCTCGGAGTTTCGCGGCCGAATGAACATGGATGAACAAAGCAGTAGGGTCAACAAGATCATAAATATCAAAAAACCGAGGTAGCGCAACAGAAAAGATGGGCAGCTTATCTATAAACTGGAAAATAGAAATCGCAAGTTGACTATGAAATTCATTAAAAAATAACAGGATTAATTCAACAATCAATTTGTCGACTTACCCTTTTCAGATATATCGTTTCCGGCAGATCCATGTGAATCATTTCAGCCTGATCTAACAACTGCCTCACAACATTCACAGTTGGTACATCCGTCTCTTCGGTGTCAGATAATGCGGGGGCATTGCACTGTTGAATGACTTTGTTGGCACGGCTTCTCCAATCGGTTATCCAAGTACCCAGCGCCTCCAGTTGGTCCAGTTCGGGTAGGAAAACGCGTATTTTCGAGGCGACCTGAATAAGCTCGAAAAACTCATCCAACGAGAGCTATGGGAGACAGAAACGGTGGTTGATGGATTCAGTAACGACATCAAGGTACCATATTGAACGTATCTACGCTGTGGTACACAGTTCGTGCAGAGATATTAGGGAAATGATATCAAGAAACGAAAATCAGAGCATTGGGGGCTGATCCAACCCCCTCAAACACCGAATGCGATAGATAGACAGAGTGACATGCTCACAGAATTCCGATACCCAAGAAGGTCAAACTAACGGAGATAGAAACAAACAAACGAACCTTTGATCTCTTCTTTCTACAGGCAGACGCAGTGGGTTTCTTCGGAGATCTCCCAGCCTCTGGTTTAGGTGATGCAGAAGCTTTGCCAACCGTTGCCGAATAGTCAGTGACAGAAGGCAAATGAGGAGAAGCAATCGTACTCTCACTGGATTCTACATCGGACGCCATGGAAGTATCAGTGTCTGATGACCCATCTTCAACAAGACTGCTGCTGCTGCAGCCGCTATCTGTCACATCGACCTTCGATATTGCACACCCACCCTCTATTGCACGTCCATGAGTATGAAGTATACCATGCAAAAGTTCAGAACATTCCCTGATGAACAGCGAGAGATTCAACAGGGGGTCGATGTCCGCGGGTGGGTATTTTCGTGACTGGCCAACCTCGATTAGCTTCTGGAATAAGGAGTGAAGGGAAATGGCACTGACAAAAATAGACAATGAGGCACAAACGTATTGCAGCACTGATGGATTGTCATCGGTGCACGTGAGTCAAACTGAGTCACATACATTGTTAAACCATCTCCGCAAGATACATCTATCTGACCGGTACCTCGGAGAAGGTGGTGGGCTTGACAAATCCATTTTTTGCACTGAAAAGACAGCATCTCCTTTTTACGGCAAAGCCCCACCTGCAAAACGCTTGGAAAGAATGTTGTTGCAATCATTATTTTCTTCTTGCGATTTGAATCCGACATGGCAACAAAATGCTCCAGCAATGAAGCATTAAACTCTTAACATCCACAGCACAGTACTCAGGTATGGACAAAAGAACCAACGTGAGTGGTTGGTAGCTTCGTCTATGCCTGCTGGCTGCTGCGAAACGGAACGAGTTTTACACATCCAAAACAAGGTGGGATAAATGACAAGTGATAGTCAGTTTGAGGGTGAACGCACCCTCTTGTGGGTTGAAGTTGTAGACTGACAGTGAGGCCTTATTGGTGGTGGCTTCTCCACACGAATGTCTTTCCCTGAAAAAATCAAGGCTGTGCGCTCTAGGTAAGCAGGGCAGACGAAAGATTGCGATTGAATACGCTGTTGACCAGTCAGATAAGATGAACCGTACGAAATAAAAGAATGATTGAGTGGATATTCCGGCGGTTAATGAGAGGAAAACTGTTCTTCTTAGAAATAGAAGAGCCCACAGAGCTGTTTGTTCAACTTGAAGAAAGACCTAGACAGTTCTGCACAGCTCGGCAGTTATTATTTATTTGAACTGCCCTTTTCAACAAGACAAAAACTGTGCGGTTTACAGCACCGATGTGTCCAAATGAAGCCTAGTCGCGTCTTCTGGAATATTATGACGGGGTTTCCTTGGGCTCGATAGATGCCCTGCGTGTTCTAATAAATCCGACCACATCCATTCGGATTTACATACCGCTGTCGGTCAGGAACTGGAGAGGCTGACAACAAACCAGGGGAAACCAATGAAACGGGTGAGTGACGCTGCTCGCTTATGGTGAGTGTCGTTTTGCGCATTGAACACCACCTTGCGAAACCACACCTCAAGCCTACTAATCCTTCGGTCGTCACAGAAGGTGAAATCGCCATAGGGACTGACCGGTTATACTCCAAGCAAATAACAATAATAATGACACATATTCATTTAGTGAGTTGACTAGGCAATCATGCGAAGATACAAAGACTTACAGACAACTGGTTCATGTTAGGTTTTTGGGAATCCTCAGACTGACTTTGTACATCTTCACGCGAATCAGGGACTAAACCTATAACACAAGATGAAGCAAACAAGAAGACCAAGTCGGCAATGAACCGGAACGGTAAAGCTTTGCTGAGTGGTTCGGCATTTTGCCTTATTATTATGGGACGTAAAACTATGTACACAGCAGTAAACAAGCATTATTCGATACACTACACATTAAAAACCAGTAATAAGAAACACTCCACGGGGAAATATTTGTGAATTCCGTGAAAATTATTGTGAGAATTAGGGAATCCTTCACCGTTCGGCCTGGTATGTTAGGCAAAGTCTCAAGAAGGTGAAAATCATTCTCAAAAGGACACTGCGTTTCTAAGCCACGAAATTTTTTTTCACCTAATACCCCGTTATTCATTCCGATGTGTAACTTATGGGCGAAAGAGTTTAGGGTGCCAACGACAACAAACTATGAAGGCCTATGGACAGCAATTGCACTACACTACTCCAATCCACTGTAAGGTCGGCCAGTCAAATTAGGGCTTGTTTGCTTATCAGCAGAATCGAAGTGCCATTTCTGTATTCTCATGTGTACGTGTTCACAGACCAAGAAGAACGCGCGAGATATTGTTTGAAGTTTGTTTTAACTTGACCATTGCGAGTGGAGACACCTGTACTCTAGTCGGGGCCAAAACCTAAAACTGCCATGCAGAGTTTTGAAGACCTGTTTGCTAGCGTGTCCACAACGTGATGAAGCAAGCAGATGCGCAACCATCCCTTGAGAAAAATTGCCCTATTAATAGGAGGAATCATCACCTTCCTAAATTCCGGCCAATCCCCGGATTGAGAAGAATAAAACTTGGATAGGGATGTTTACGACTTTTGGAAAACCAGCTCTTCAAAAAAATGGGCTTCGTCAGCATGGGACATTACAAAACAGTTTCACAATATATGCATGTTGTGAAATTCCGCAACCTCGGGAAAGTGGAGCCAGGCGGGATACAAGGATGATTGCCACATATCATAGTGAATAGTGAAACCTAAATACGGAGACCTGCACATTTTCCCGTGCCCAGAAACACTACAATTCCAGGCACATCTCTGCAACAGAAAGAGGAGCAGAGAAGTGGAGCGGGGCACATCGATTCTTCGGTCATCAATGGCTGCTGCGTTATGTTCAATTTTATACAAAATATACAGGTGATCGTCGAACGTTGAAGTGAATGAAGGGTTAGCCCAGGCAGACCGCAGATGATTTAGTTGGCTGCCTTACCTGGTGATGCAGGAAAAAAACAACTTAATATGTTGGAAAACACTAAGCACAAGTGGCGCGTCAACGGGCAAAAGTAATTCAGGAAAGAACCTCTCAAAAACACTTTAAAGCTATCAGATTTTTGGAGGGAGTATGGTAGTATTACATAGATTTGCGACTACACATGGTGACAGATAGCTTCGTCTGGATATCAACCGTTTAAAAGCAGATTTGTGCCTCGATTGCTTAAAAAATCGATAGCTTCGTTCCCCACTTGTACATATGTGTTTATACGATAAATGGCTGGTATCCGAATCAGATTTGTTGGTTAACAGCGTTCAAACTACTAGAAACCTGCACGTAGTAGGAAGCCCCAGGCGGTGTGCACTGAGCGGAATATGGTGCTGCGTGCAAGGCCTCGGGACAGAAGTAAACCCGAGTCTTAGTATGTCTCGAAAAAGTGACATCCAGCACTTTAGGACATGAAGGATGTGACGCTTTTCTAACCCGAACAAAGATGTTACCGGGCGACGTCAGTGTTAGTAGGATCCGACTAGTCCGATGAAAAAGGGTTACTTAGGACAAAACTTGAGGACCAACAGTTTAAGTGCAGTTTTCTTACTTATCTCAGTCACAGTACGTGGCTCCCACCGTTAAAAAAGTGAAACTCAAAAATCCCTACGTACACCCTACGACAGGAGGTTTGGGTTCGTTCGATGGAGCCGACTCCTCTGATATTTCATCAGTCTGATCTACGCCAATTCGTTCAGCCTCATCCAAACCTCTACAGTCAGCTTCATCCTGAGTTGGGGTAACTTGAAAAGAGTTGGGCAGAGGGTTATTATCCGGTAAAAACGTGATCGACCATTGAGTTATTCTCTCTACATCGACTTTCCAACGACGGTACTCCTCCAATTGTCCTTCCAATTTATCGATAGACTCAGACAACTCATCCAGACCGTAACGATAGCGCATAATCTGTTCCTCGTGTGGGCAACAAGTGCGTGCTTGGTGATGAGCGAGACAGACCATTGCTGCAGTGATGAAGAGGGATGGAGAATACAAAGAAAGTCACATTTTGTAACGGCAAAAGAACACATTCTGTAAACATTAAACTGATACCGACAAGTGTCAGGTAACGATAGCAACAGCCAAAACAAGGACCGAAAAATGAGCAAGCTTCTTGCATTTAGGTGCGTTTTAGTCAGTTTAGTTACACTCCGATTAGGAATGGGTGATCATGTTTAATGTAAGTACAAATGTAACTGACACAGCAAAACACACTTAACAATAATCAAAACCTTGAGTCAAAACCGTTTCAGAACCATCAGAAATGTCTTGAAGTACTGATAGCTCGCGTACGTTCATAGGTTGTTGATCTGTTCGCCACACTGATCATGTTTCCTCGTTGGGTGACGAGAAGTCTGCAAGTTAATTGCTAAACTCGGTACACAGAACAACAGCTACCTGATCAACAGACAAAAACCATCGAATCAGTGCCTCCACGACGCATCGTGAGGAAAAAAATAAAAGGTGGTGTACATTTGAGCCATACAGCAAAAACTGGAAGAGGTTACAATGTGGCACCACTATTGAACGATCGTGTACTGAATCAATCACTAGGCGTAGCTGAAGTAACACTACTCTTCCCCAGTCAGAATACTATAGACACCTCGAGAAGAGACAACAGCAAACCCGTATTTGACACGGGAGATTAACCGCGATAAAACAGAGCTTAACAATAGCGTCCTAGTAAACAGTGGAAAAAATGGGAGGCAGTGAAGCACTGATGGCGAAACCGGTCGTGCGCTGTTGAAGAGTTTTCAGCGACCCCATGAGTAGTGTGCTATGTTCAGATAGGAAACGACTATGGAAGGCAATGGAGTATCGAGTGGCAGCAAGAGCACATTACCGGGATGGCCTCGCTAAGATCTTGGCAATCCTCTTTTCAGAACCCATTTCAGCCGAAAGACAGGTAAGTTTAAGCTGGACAGCAGGGACTGTTCCTTACCCGGAACGGTTGCTTGCTACGATTCACAGACGTTTCACAAACAAATGAAAGTATGCAACTCTGCGCCAGAAAGACCTCAGGCCTTCAGACGCTTAGTCTAACAACGAACGTTTTCGCTTCGCTGTGCCATGTTATGTTCTGGTCACCGGCAGCTGGGTCAACGAGAGTAAAGGGTGGAAAACAAGGTTCTTTTTAGAAGGCATTGGAAGAGTGTTCAAATAAAGTCTCGGTCAACTTAGGTTGAAATGTTTTAGTTCATCCGATAGGGTGGTCGACCCAATATCCAGTAATCGGTTGTACCTCATTTAATCCCGAAAACACCACTGGACGCTGTCACCTGTGATGCAGGGACTGAGCAAGTAAGTACATTACAAGCTAGCCCTTACAGTCGGAAAGCAGGATAGCTCGTAGTGGTTAGCACCCGCAACCCTTGAACTCTTCCAGGTTTCACGAAGCATTATTACCAAGCTGAAGTAGTAAACATTCTTCTGGAAAGTTTCCTCTACCGAAGTAATAATAAACACGTTTCAGTACCCTATTCGAAGTACATCCGATAATTCACAATGGCCACGAAAGACTGGGCTTCTGTCTCAAGAAAATTAACGAAAGCCTCTTCAAGATGACCTGGTATTTCATCATCCGGCGCCCCTCCCCACCCTAAAAAAAACATTTTCCCTGGCAGCTCAGTAGTGAGGGAAACCTTTCTTCTGGCGCTTTCCGCTCGAATTTGTGTTCTAAAATACTAATGCGAATTTCTGCTCATGTTTTCAGAGAGGAGCTTACAAAATTTGTGCTAGACGAAAAACCTAAAACATGTCTGTTAAGGGCACGCAGAGGCATTGTGATTGGACTTCAACAGCATAACTAGTGTCACTATATCACCGGTGAATATTATAAAGGGTGCGACACCAAATCTGCGTATCAAGTATTGAGATGGCACCATTTCAATGATGCAGTTTGACAGTAAACTTGACTGGTCTAGCCACTGATCTACGACGCGGCACTGACAGCGGGATTACATGGGTGTTACATCTTGCATGATATTTGATATGTAAGCATTCCAACCACCTCCCTTAACTAAAATTCATACGATTCAACTTGTGCCACGTATTTCTGCTTTTCAAGCTTTCGGTAGATATATCTGAAGTGCCCTTAAGCAGTCACACTTCAGTATTTGATCCTTAAAAGACATCCACATCCATGTCGCAAGCGACAAAATGACGAGTTAAGCCAGACTAGGATAGCCATGGTGGGCTTTTTGGCGACGAGCACTTTTGCTGATAGCTAGAAGACGTACGAAATGAAAAACCTTGCGTTTCAGTGACTGTGATTGCAAGCTTGTCTAATGGTTCATCGTAGTGTTCTGACAATTCACCGATCAGACTTAATCGCGTTACAGATTGTTCCTCGAATGAAGGACAAATAGTGTTGCCGAAACCACTCATGACAAACTTGAGAACCACCATGATCATGGAATCTTGAATGCTACCGAGTGAACGATGAGGTAATGACGCGCTCGACTCGATCGACTGTTTCAGCTGAGCAGCAAACCAAGCTGTGAGAATACGGCCAAAAGTGTAGACCATGTTATCAAAATTGCGTCACACGGGATAAACCATCAGGCATTCCGCTATCGTCACACTGCAACCAGCCATCCACCCGACGGTGTTGCAAACAAGTACGAAATTCGTGTGAAGTTCCCATGTAAAAGTTGGTTTTGTTCAATACTAGGTTCCTCCTTCAGTGGTAACTGTACCTCGTGACGGTCCAAATGATATCAAAATCAGTGTTCCTGTGCAGAGTTTACCAAGATGTAGTAGAGTACAAAACAATACCGGCTCGATTAACCAAACGAAGTTGTTCATTTAGCGAGGAGTAATGCGACTCACATGGACTGCACTTGCAAGCGAGTGCAGATAAATAAAGCGTTGTGCGGCACAAGTCACACTCCCGCTTATCGTCTTCCGAGTTCTCAAAGACAAGGCGTTCCGCACGACGGACACCCAGTCGTGCCACATGACGTCGAAGGCTTCGTTCTGTCGCCAAAAGGTCTTTCAGTTGCTTGGTCACCACGGTCAGAAAGTCGACACTCAGCGGTTCGGTTGATTCAGCCATTCGACACAAAAGCTCTGCATGGGAAAAAACCGGCGCTCGATGGACCACGGCGTAATGTTCAATGCAATATTGTCCCATTTCAAACTAAAATCGAGTAGAAAATGGACCGGTTTTAATAGTAAAGACGAAATATGAGCAAATGGAGTCACCTGTGAAAGATGGACAGAAAACACCGAAGCGATGTGAGCGTTATCGACTGTATGGGGTTACCAGGCCACTTAGAACCTAAGGTGAAGCCGATCCTCTACAACCTGATTGCACTACCAACCAATGGTGATACGGACTTGAGAAACCGTCCCACAGGCAATCAACGGAGCTTCTTACTGAAGGTGAACACGGGCTTCGATTGCCAATGGGTAATAATCTGATGTTTTATTCACTGCTGCAGTTTGAGACACTCGGTTACATCGAACAGACAAAGATCGACCGGCTCCAAGTGAGGCAAAGTCAATCGGTCACGAGCGAACATAACTAAACATCCAATGAAGCACACACAGAGCAATGAACAGCGCTTTTTGTAAACTAATGAAAGCCCCTGGTTTTGTATTATTAAAGTGGGATTCTCCTGGAGTGTAGCGAGTCCTTGTTGGACAGTTTACGAGAACACAACAGATGGTCACCCAGCTACCACAGACACAAGTTCTATTGACGTGTAACTTGCGAAAACTCATCGCCATCCACAAAGAAAAGTGCTGAGAGTTGTGACGGGAATGAAGATCTGAACCGACGAACTCTCAGACGGTCAGCATTCGAATAATCAAGTCCAGATGATCCTAACTCATGAGAATTATCCCTAGGAAAGGTGACAACTCAGTTGTACAGAAAATGAGCTATGATGCTGAGAAGTTTCCGAGAATACAGCAAGTCAGTTGATAAGCGATGGTAGTCAGGTTTTTGATGATACTGAATGAGGACTAGTTGCACAGAACAGGAAGACCGGACGATGCTTCATGGTCCATCGTCCGTCTACATGGTACCAACCAAGCCAGATTTCGACCTTTGATGGTCAGCTAGCATGCGCAGAACCTAAGTCGAGGTATTTTGTGAAATCAACGGAACAATTGTTAATGAAAGCTCACATCTTCGGTCACCTTCATTGTGAAGTTAGATCTTTCGGTCATAGGTTACGCTCGAGTCAACAGAGATTTAATGTGGTTCAACCGTTAACCTCAGCTCTTTTCCTTAACTGCTGGGATGTTGATGAGTCGACAACCCAGCAAAAAGTGGTTAACTGTATTGAGCACTAGCCTAACTGCAGCCAAGCAACCACTGAAAAAGAAGCGGCGTGTGACCACCGTTTTTTCACTACTCATCACCATGAGACAACAGGAGAGTATGGAACCTAAGAACGGATGGACCTTTGTACAAAGCCCAAGTATAGCGAGACGGCGAAAAATTCGGCTATGTGGTTTTCCTCTTCTACGTAGTCTCTAACATATGCAGCGTTCTCATGGTTGCTTTATAGAAGTCAGGAGCTTCAGTGGGAAAACCGTATGAAGTTCCGGCATAGGTTGTGCGGCGGCACCTTATCGAAAGTCTGCAAAGGATACGTTACGGGAAAAATATGTTTTCCTTTGTTTGCGGCTGCTACCAAAACACACAACTTCTCTTTTCCACTCGTTTAATCGCATGGAACAACGTGAATTGATGTCAGGAAATCCATGTATGAAGGTAAAAACAGATAGCTTACAATGATGGAAAGTGAGAACACCGCAGGCTGTCTACGGTGCCTGCTGTGTCGCTGAAACTACTGGAACAAAAGGCCAATAGTGTGACCCGCCTACAACAAGCACAGTCCAGTGGTTGGGTGCAACGTTGCACATGCTCTAAGTACCATCAAAACTAAACCGCATAAACCCTACACAAAAAATTTGGATTTCCAAATATAGTTTGGACCTGAAAAATGTGACGTGCTTGGTAATTGAAAAGGTGATGTGATGTTGGACCATTTGTCCACAGCTGTCGTTATTCACAGGATAGTCATTCGTTGAACGGCTGCTGTAAATTTGTTGACGCTAATGATCTAGATGGACTGGATTTTCAGAAGCAGGTAAATTATGCAGTGTGAGGTCATTTGACAGACCTCGAACCTGGAGGTTACATGTGATGTAGCAAGTAATAACAGAGTGATCATGTGAATATTTTTTCAACGGATTTATCCTCGGGGGAAATGTACGTTTCAATTTCGAAATACATCACCCGCCATTTAGCATCTTCGAAAAGGCATTCTCAGAAATCCCACATACAGTTTAATTGACTCTCGTTCATCATTCAGCCTATTCACCAGATCATTGATTTTGCCATTTGTAACCTCAAATTAGCATGGTAGTTTCGCTGCTGACCTGTTCTCCAGTCGTTATTGAGACTCATCAAGTCAATAGCTGGTTCAGACTAAATTTCATATCTAAGTGGAATTCACCAACTGCGGACGCGTGAGTCAGCGAGTAAGAAACTGAAACTCTCAATCAAAGGGTCATGTAGCCGATCCCTCTACACCTACCTGATTCCTAACGGTGGCCAAACAGTTAAGCGCTCAACCGGAAGGTCACGGGTTCTAAGCTCTCTGGGTTTCGTGAGATGCGCAATGCTGATTATTCCTAACAAGGATGCAACCAGGAATCTCTATTGATTCTTAATAGCCTGTAAGTCTGAACTTTTCAGGGATCCGTTGATACTGCTAAACATCTGTTCAAATTCAAGGCAGCAATTTGGTAATAATCAAGTTCTCCGCGGGGATCGATGGCCGCTCAGATAAAACATTCTGACTATTGACCAGTAGTCGGACGATTGTCAGGACAGTCAACAGTCGGTTCAGATCAAGTTTCACACTAACCACCTGGTTCCAAAGTTGCCCGCGTAAGTCGCCCTTAATCACATGTTGAGAGAATGCTAAATTATCACCGTCCATCAGCCGTAACGCAGGGAACGATGGTAGTTATAAACCCATCCATAACTACTTCTAATCGATTCATTTCCATGCTACCCTTCTATTCAATCGTATATTTGTGGGCCTGAAGATATCGGCAGCCATGCTCAATGAAGACGGATTGACATATTGTTGTGGGCAGCCACAAATAGTCTGTTAACTGACTGAACGAAATGTGAAACGTGCACGGGAACTTTGGCTTACCTACGAGCTAGATTATGTAGAACTAATAAGGTCATGCGACCAGGTCATGTGCATTCTGAAGAAGGTCACCTGGTGCATCCACATAATTAAACTGCACCACATTCTAATCTACTGCTTACAAACATCCAGCGGAAAATGGCGTTTCTCACAGACAAGGCGGTGAGAGTTAAGTAACAAAAGTACACACGAAACTCGAGTCAGCACGTTCATTTTACGCATTGTATGCAGTTTGTGAAGCCGAATTGCACGAGATGCAACTGTTATGCGCTATATCGCAGTTGAGTTGTTTACCGAATAATAGGAGGAATGGCTACTTTAACAGACTGCATGAGGTCTCGCCCGGGTTGTTGGTTATGAACATCTATATGAGGAACTAAATTTACAACGTGAAGTGTGGAGATTGAAAAGAAATTATGAATTATACCTTAAATATCGTATTAAATGAAACAGATATGAGGCGGCCTTTGTGCAGCACATTCAGTCAAATAATACCACCAACGAGAGATTCAGCTGGGATTCAGTTCAGTCTCCCGTAAAATCAAATTGGTGCACAAATGAGTGTATTTCGCGGATTTCGTACAATTTGGATTCAAGTAGAAGGAAACTCGGGGACTGTGCCTAACTGATGAGCCCCAAGAAAGATTAAACCGGTCGTGGTCTGTTGAATAATTTTCTGTAACCTTACGAGCAGTTACCTTCAAGACTTGCGACCAACACCAGTAATACGGAATTCTTCATGCAAAGGCCCAGCGGATAAACCCTCGCATAGATGATGATGACACTGAACGCGTCACTGCACTTCGATATTTGAGTTCTGCCATTCTGCTTTAGGGGTAAACGCAACAAGAGTTTGACCTTCGTATCGATACACCAATAAACGCCGTCATGCAACTTATAAAAACCCTATGGAGGAGTGAAATCAGATGCACATAAGATTTCGTGTATCCAAAGCGTCAATCGGCCCAATTCTTAATCCCGGTTGTTAAACTGGGCGCTTCACACACAACATATTCACAATCTCGAGGTTTTTTTACCGTTGGTGTCTAAGACACATTCTGGACATTGACGGCTCGACGAGATACCAAATTAGTGGTTTGAGAACGCGGTTCCAGTATCCCACGTTGCAGACAGCTATCATAGCGGGGATGGCCTCAATGGATCGGCCACGTAGCCCGAAAACCCTAAAGCGAACCTGCACTGTCTCTCTCGCCATCCCCGGGGTGGCGCTGTCGTCTCCGGGGGTAGCTGAGAACCTGGAACGGCATCATCGAGTTGGATTCGGTGTCAACCTGATAAACAGAGCTCGTGGCTGGAATTGGCATCGGATTTCAATCTGTATCATCTTAGTTCGTGACCGCCGTTCGTGGGCAGCAACAGTACAGAACATATGAGTAGCGGACTCATTCTGCCATAGGAGACAGACACCGTGAAGTAACTGAGACAATCTGTAAACAGAAGCAAAGCCAGTGTTGATTGTTTTCTTCCATTCCTATTGTGTACATGATTCCCCGTTTTGTTGTTTCCGTTTTGCGCCTATACCACCTTTCTTGTTTTGACCTGAACGTGAACCGCCCTTTGACCTTGTTATCGCAGGTCTAATTTAAGTCAACAACATGGGTCTCAGCATCTTGTGGCAACCTTGCCTTGATTCGGTGTGAACCTTGGGTTGGCGTAATGTTTCCTAACTACTTATTTGTATAGGATCTTATTTGAAATTAGTAGTTCCAAAACCGATGTATAGAGGCCGGCGTAATCCAACGATGTGAGGTTTGTGCAATTTTATCATTCTATTATTGTATCCATAGTATTGCATTTATCGATACACCTCCGTTTGAATCATTTGACTTTTAGGGTCTTCCGCGTAACTCAACGTGGCCCAAATGATTGCTGCAAACAATCAGTAGCTATATCATTTCCATGTGTTAGGCATCGATGCGTCACCCGAAGATCTGGGGTTGAATGCTACTGGAACAACGCGGGATGAATTGCGGACACTCTCCCTGGACCCTGGGACAAATAACAATGGAGGCAGGTGACACTGTCTACCAGTGTAAGGAGGAAAGCCCTTCGCCACGAAACTAAACAGTTACAAACTATTGGACAGGAAAGTAAACGTCTCATGTGCACCTTAATTTAAAAAACTGAACATCCTCACGCGTCTTCTTGAACTTTCGTGGGTATTCATTGGCCATCACGCAATTGCAAACGAACGCTGAAAAGTAGTTCCACAAGTTCCGTAATAAACCCCACCTTCCATTAGACCCGAGGCGGAGTTACGAGAAAACCATACACTACTCGCGTACATCACCAGTAGTATCCGCCGTCACACCAGTAGTGCGAAATAAAGATAGTCGACAGAAATTACATGGGAGAAGCAAGTAGCGCCATCCAGTGAGTGAAAATATCCACCATCCATTTGTTTCGAGACAATTCGAATGAAGCTAACAAATGTAACTAACCCCCTAACAGTGAAGCATATAATTCTCGGGACATAACTGATACGAGAATTGGTGGCAAAAGGGCTCTCCAAACTCATCCATTGTTCAAAAGACCAAAGCCTCTTTAAAGAGAATGTCTCATACGAAACAACCACTTTCGTCAGACCCCAGGATGTTCCCTCTAAAGAGTCAGAGCACTACTGTCTACTCACCCAATCCGCGGGGCAAAAATTAACTGCCTCGGCGAAGTTGAATCCCTGATTGAATCCAGCATGGTAAGCTCGCGGAAATGTTACCACAAATTCCCCAGCGCATTGGTCTAATTTATAGACTGGCACGCCATGGGCTGTTAGTCGGTCGGGCGGCAGCATGGTTGTCATGTGATGCAGAAGATCCGGCGATGACTCAAATAATTCTGGTACTTCGGTGCGCATTGCAGCCTCGAACGCATCCGCCGAGGCAGTAGGTACTCCGTACCAGGTCTTTGGAGAACCACTGGAAATATACACATAGTAAAGCATCCGTATCATCATCAGAGACATTCATGCGTTAGAAGTACATACTGGTCCTAACTGTTTAGTAAACACTTGGTGGATTGCTTACCACAGCTTTCTGAAAGGAAATCAACCCATCCGGATAAAACGTACATAGACCGGTAGTTAAATAGTAAACGAATAGTAGACATTCGTCTTTCAACAGTACTCAGTCATTAATCAGGGGGGATAAGTTTTAGCTACTGGGTAAATAAGCTGACTGGAACAACCACAACGGTTAGTAGGTCGTCATTCGAAATGTCAGGCAAACCATATGCGTCTTCTACGTACGAGCAGAATTACTTGCTCAGATGCGACAAGTAGGGTCAACAGGTTCGTGGGGTAGTCGGAGCTTAAATTCTGGTATGGCTGAGGTTATGCTTTACTGATGGGCTCTAATAACGGTGGAGCTCAAGTGCAATATCTCCTCTTTGGTGTGGATTACTCCAAATAATTGAGTCAGGACGGTGGAAAGATTTTTCAAACTGCAATGATGTGGATGCGAGCTGCTAGCCAAACAAAGAACTCAGATTCTCACTTCACATAGGATGTCCCACAGGACAAGAAAATCTCACTGGAGATAATACCCCGGCTATTAAGACACTCTGGTAAGCCACAAAGTTTCCTTAATCTGATCTAAGTGGGTTAAGAAAACTTTATTGCTTACCAGAGTCTTACCAGCCGGGGTATTATCTTCAGTGAGATTTTCTTGTCCTGTGGGAAATCATATGTGAAGTGAGAATCTGAGTTCTTTGTTTGGCTGATCTAAGCGGGTTGGGACGAGATGGCTCAGTGGTAAGAGCGCAAATTTACTGACCGGAAGGTCCGTGGTTCGAATCCGACTTCTGGCTCTCGACTTCCCCTGTCTAGGCTTGGACAACCTGGCAGTACCCCAGCCCTCGTGCTCTTTCTGGTGGCATGGCAGTAAGGCACCGGAAGGGTGCTACAGCTGAACGATTTTTTTCTAATGTGTGTTAGAATGAAAATACCACCTTATTCATTTTCGGATGAAACCAGTAAACAACCTGTAAACTGATAAATGGGTTGGTTCACCATATAGTACTTGTTTGCACAACAATTCCTCGTATGGGTATTGCAACCGGTAAACTTCCATTATGGTCCACTGACAACAGCAGTGGGACCTTCTCAATAATGGGCAACTACTCGCATCCATACCGCACGACAGTCTTTACGGTCACTCACCATAGACAGTTCTTCAGTTTGAGTAAAGTTCGGTTCTTATCCGATACATAGTGGATCAGCCAGTCCTTCGGCCTTTACGATACGTGCATTCACTATACGTACATATAACAACAATACAGCAACTAAAATAAGTAAGCCGATCCACGACGAGAAGTTTTGCTGGAAGTACTGAGGACTGAATGTTCGGGGGAGTAACATGTTATATTTTGAAGATCAAATCATGTACCTGTCAAGGTCAATAGATAACAATACCAACAAAAAGAACACAGTCCGGGTATTTCATGTTCATATATTTTTGCACATCTTCGTTCGGTTCCCTTGACGGTTTCAGCGAAAAGATCAAATAATAAAAACGATCTTGAACAACCGCGGTGGTCAGAACTATGAAGTATATTGTGTAAAAAACCGATGATAAATACGCAAGCAGAAAGAAATATCGACTGTGAACGTACGAGTGTAAGTAGTTTATTGAATAGCTCCAGTGGTCTTCAATGTGCCAGCAGAAGCAAGAAAACACCATCCCAACATAGCACCAGGGTATCTGAGAAGAAAGAAGACGAAAATGGCATTAATACCCTCGGTGGAGACACTATGGCATCAACAACGGTGTTGGGAATTACTGTTTCATGGTCAAAAGCCCGTAAAGATTTTTACAAGGCATCTGAGCAATACCAGCGTAACCATGAACAATTGCTCCAACGTTTTTTGTTTACAAAGTCGGGACTGATTTGAGTTGACCACCAGAACTTCACTTATCAGGGTTTGTGTTGCGCAATGATATTTGGAATGAGTGTGCCTGAATGGAATGATGGTTTCTGATACAGAACTGCTCTGTACAAACGTAAACCTAGGCTGTCTGACTAATCTACCTCTCATGTAGTCTACGAGCCTACATGGCAGACCACATTGTGAAGTGTATAATCCAGGTGTTGTCAGGAAAACTGTCTGATCAGAGGCCAATTAGCAATACTCCATCGTCAGTAACCGGACTTTCATTGGGTACCGAATATCAGATTGACCTGGCCAACTCATGCCGAATATTGTTGTGCAGCAAGGTTTCAACGATTAGCGAGGCGTCGCTGAATAGATTAAACCAGCCCTGACTATGTTCATAAGAACAAGGAAAACAATTTGGTTACCCAGACGCTGATCAGGGTACTTGCAGAAATCAAACAACCAGTGTAGTCTAACAGTGTCTCTATTCCATATAGATTTATTAGAAGGCTGTGGTATGGACAAACATACGGGAAGGGACTGACCTTGGAACTTCCTACCTCATAAAAAGTACTGATGTACAGAGAACTATGAAAAGTTGGACATGAAAATTTACGGCAACAGCGCAATTCACTTTGGACAGCAAATCCCCCGAACCATAAGGATGTTACAACACGCATCCGCTTTTCGTAACCACTTTTATACAATCTCGATACGTCAAAGGTAGCTAACCTTCAAGTCCGTACTACGTGCGATTGTGCGCCGAGAAAGGTCCGCTTCTCAGAGGACAACGGGTAAATACGCATCACATCCTACCAGTGAACCAGGCCTTATAGTAGTTCAAACATCTTCAAAATTAGTCAACTGTTCTATGACTATCAGCCATTAGCCTGATTTATTCAAGCCCTATTGCCATCGGCAAAAAAAGCAACAATACTAGCCACTACTGACACTTAACTATCCTAGGAGAGTTCCAAAACTAAGCAAGGTTGAATGAAGGTGTCATGAAAGTTAGTTCGATCTAAGGCTCTGAAGTAAACAGGATCGAGAGGCAAGCGTGTTGCAAGCGGTACTCCAGCGCAAATCCGAGAATTGTAAGAAAACAAGAGTCTATTTGCAAGTTAACCCCTCTGACGTAGGTTGTCGTGTTGAAAGGCTGTTGATGCAACAAACAGCTGAGATTGCATCACTTAACCGGTCTTGGTGCTTCCAACAGACTCTATGTGTTAGGAGGCTAAACTGGTACTCCGTAGCGTGGCTGCCGGAATAATAAACATTGTGACATCATACAGTGACACTGGCTTGGACTTTGGTAGCAAATCTAGTCAGACATGGGAGGTAGAGCTGTCAAGTCACATGTTCATCCCTCAATTTGCGCCATTCTGAAGGACGTCTGTCCAGACAAGCACTCGGCAGGTGAAGCATATGGTTGCGACAGTGTGGCCGATGTCTTCAGGGGCTGAAATGACCGCTACAACAAACGACCACTCGTTTTCTAATTCTCTCGGTTAAAATTCGCGGACGCCATCCAACTGCGACAGTAGGTCAGTGACATCAATTGTTAAAACCTGAATACCCCTCAGATCATGTGCTCTAGAGGGCCGTTTCGCGAATACACAACACATCCAGTACTGTAGCCTGATACATGCGAACGCTGAGATCTAATGATATGTCCTTTTGGTGCGCACAAATTAGCGAGGTTCTCGCCCTGACTGGGACAGTCCACAACAGGATTAGTCAAATCACCCTCTTTATCCGGGAGTGAATGAAACGAGTTTGTAATCCAGACACACGGATTTCTTGCCGTTGGTATTCATCAGAAAACGATCAGTATAGTGACTAATTTGGATGACTGCAGAGTGGAAAGATAAAAGAAACTTACAATCATGCCTGATATATCAGAAGGGAGAAATCGCAGCGCCGAAAGATCATTGACCGGCAAATTATTCAAATTCCATGGAGATTCAGCGTATTTCTTTCTCTCAGCATTCTGACGGTCTCCCTTGTATGGAAATCCAGAACCAAAATCGCGCGCATTCAAATCTGCTCCATATTCAACAGTAATACCGCTATCCTGGCAGTCCATGATTCGCCAAAATTCTTTTTCCACTTCATCTAAAGAAATCAACTAAAGCGAATTAACTCTAACCGACAGCCTACATGTGCAGGTTTTCCGAAATGCTTTGACTTGAATCCATCAGCGAAGTCTCCGAACTTTGCTAGGGTGCGACGCCTATCCGAATAGCTGAAACCAAAAGTTTCATCATGATGTAGCCTCCTAAATCTTTTGGCAACACAACTGGGACAAAACCAATCGCCTTTAGGAATATCTGACAAGGGTGGCTGGAGGCAGTATGTATGACAGATACCGAGACTGTCACAACCATCACAAAGAAGTAATCGATCTTCGTCCTTTGAAGTCCTGCAAACCATGCACACCATGTTTCGGCGCTAATCGACAATAACTGTTCAGCAAAAAATGAACAAACCTTAAGCCGTTTCTTTTGAATTGGAACCTTTCTAATGGGATTATCCGAACCAACTGACTTCCCTTCCTGCAAAGCCATTCAATATCCATTTTTCCACCTTGAAATACTCACCTCAGACGCCTTCCGCTGCTCCAAAAACCGATCATAGGGATACAGTATTCGCTTGTACTTTGAACAAATGACAGCTGCGTGCGAGGGAATTGAGCCAAACCCAAGTTGCTGGCTCACACATGTCCACAGCTTTTGCTCGCACACAGACTCAAAACCCCCTTTTGAGTGAACAAACTTCCACAGCTGATAAAGATCAAGAAGCTTTCTTTTCACAAATGGTGCAAACAATTTCACATTCTGCAGCGCAGATCTTCAGAATCTATCAAAAGTAAAGCTTACCTGTGCTTCCCAGAAGTTCACAAGCGATGTAGTAAATTCCGTACGAACCCTATTGAACGCATGCAAGTCGGAGAGGTTTTGTATTCTGGGAGTGAAAGTTGCGTTCGGGTTTGCACAGAATGGAGGTCGCCAACACTAGAAATTAGAACGTCACATTCAGCGCAAAATACCTGTGGCGGGCGTATTTTGAATATACCGTAACTTCGTGCAAGACCAGAAACTTTATTAATGTATCTGATAGGATCACTAAATTCTTCCAAGGTGGGCGTGAATGTAGGCGCGGGCCCCAGCGATTGCGCAGCAAGAGTCATCAGGGATGCAGCATAAGAGCTGTGGAAGCACCGAGGATCGTTGGTTCTCCGATAGTGTTTCACTACTACTTGTGTGGACGGGAATGAGCAGAAGCCTCATGAGTTGAAAACCGGCAAGCAAGGCAAAACACCACCTGCCTGAAGCTGAAATCAACCGAGATAACTAGCGAACGCCCGTCGGCAGCGACCCAAACACAAATCTAGTGAGTGATTGGTCAACAAATTACCGCACGGCTAGAAACATCCGGGCTACATGAGCCAATCATGGCCGACTCTTAGACGCACACCGCACATATCTCCGAAACCGCAGTCTGAACGGAGAAATCATTAACACAAAAGTTTTGGAGTTTGATGGTATTTATTTGAATCCTTAGGATCTACACAGGCGACTGCAGTTTTGTTCGAGGCTGTTT
>SJOL01005126.1:112628-133785 GCA_004794785.1 Opisthorchis felineus | reverse complement strand
ATCCTCTGTCTAAACATTTCAACAATGACAGTGGTTAAGGAGCCGGCCAAAAGCCAAAGTATGTCAGTGGCGTAAAGGCACGTAAATATCATATCCAAATTAAGGGCACCACCGGAGACTGCTTTTGCATATTATGGACTATCACCTCTCGTCCCGTCAGACCTTTACTTGGAAATAAGAGCGTGCAGCTCAAGTAGACTTAACCAACACTTGGCTGGGTTCATTGTGATTTGCTGAAGCTTTTCCTCGGATTCGAAAATCTTGGTATTCCGCTGCACATTCAGCTTGCCCAGTCTACAATTTTATTGTCTTTCTGAATGCCTATTTGGACCTGCGCATAAATTATGCTTCGCCTACAAACACAAATTCTACACTTGAGCATCCTTTAGCAAGAGACCCAGTCAGATTATCCAGTTTCAGCGTACATCACAATTCTAGGACACAAACTGCATCTCATCCACAATTCGAATTTCTCCACCTCTCCGTCCCGATTTGCACCTTACACAGCCTTGTCTGTTCACCCATATTCTGAAAGTTGCCCACCGTCGTCAACAGCTTTCAGTTTTAGTTCAAGCAGGCTCAGTGGATAATTACCGTTCTCCATCCGCTCCGTCGGATACCAGTTAGGTATCCAGCAGGGGAAAAGACAACCACCATGGAAGGGCCATTAGCCAACAAAATACGGTCATCCACATGTCTTCTTAAAAATGAAGATATGATGAGCTTGTTTGTGGGCTCTCGTGGCATGAATGAAATAAGAATGATTCCCACTCACTGTCAAGCACGAACGATATCCTAGGTTCGCTGGATAATTTAGTTAGTTTGACGTCTTGGACCTTAATTCTAGCTGCCAAAAGCAGGTAAAGGAGTAGAAAGAGCAGAAAGCGGTGCAAGGATATTCCACCAGTTAAAGCTTTAGACTACCAGTTGCTGCTAATATTGAATCCGCAAACTTCCAAAAGCGAACGTAAACTTTTCCGCATGACTTGATCCCTGAGCGCTTCTTCGTCTTTTCAGGTGGTTTCAGGATGTAAAGTTAGCCTGTATCAGATGTTGGAGAGCCTAAAACATGGTGTACTTAGGCTTCGCTCACTGAAATGTTGGCTCCAAGGTGAAATGATGTCTATGGGACATACCATATTTGCTTGCGTTTCGTAGACAGGCTCGCGGGAACAGACGCGAGCAGAATTGGTCGGCAACAAAATCAGCGGCTGCTTGATTAAAAATTGACTTCGCAAAATAAACTGGCCTCACCGATGGACAGCCTGGACGAAAAATGTCCTAGAGCGCAGAAAATGGGCGCTGGATTAAATTTGTCCCGGTTGTCACTTGTCTGGCAACACCAAGGAGCACAAGCAAATGACAGCACTCCTGTCGTTTGTTTTTAAAAAAATATATGCATGGGGCAGCACGAAGATACTGTGCAATGCTCACGGCTTACATCGACGTGCAAGGAGATGCCACCTTCGTCTTAATTGAGTTGCACCACCCCAAGCCCGCTTCATCATCCAGACAACCCACACGTTCTTTCATCTTGTTCTCTGAAGCAATCATATACATATAAAACGTAAATTCCTCATTATTTACTGATTACCAGAAGTCACAGCTAGCGCCTAATGGCTGTTTTGCTATCCAATATTCGTTTCTTAGAGCTGACAGCGGCGACCCGGCGACTGGCAACCCCTACTCTTACCTGCCCTTTGAGTTGACGTAGTAGGTTCCAGTTAAGCTGCGGTTCTTATCCATTATCTCAGAAGCTGTTGCCCAACCGCTTATCATTTGTATACTGTCACTGTTTACGCTAACACCACCTTTGAACAACGGAGACCCTATGATCGGGTTTTTCTGCTGAGCTAAAAACTACCGCCATGTAATCTCACCATGTAATCGCCTGTTCCAACTAGTTCAACGGCTAGCCTCCCTACATCGGCCGCTAAGTCCTTACCTTCCCAAAATTAGGCAGCTAGCACTTGGCTTCTAGGTCAGCCAACAAAATCCACTTCTTTCTGGGTTAATTTTGCTTGCTGTCATCCCCTTTTCGATTTTTTCTATTAGACGCCGTTTTATCTGATGCCTCCTGGCACTCACCAGACTCTACTTCTCTTAGCCTATTCCCTCATCATTCCCCCTATTCCCAAGCTTCAAACTTCGGCTGTGGTTGCGCAGATGCCCCGTAAAACAGTTATTCATTCAATCTGGCTTGCCCGCGGTCAACACTCACATGGTCCTCCTGCTGATTGGAAGTTTTTCGTGACACTGAATCAGCCTGACTCTATGTGAGTGAATCTCCTCGTCTAACCCAGATCCAGCTGCCACGGAAATGCGTATCCCCTGTCCGATTGCGGCAACCTTGACGACCGTTACGGGGCTGTCCATAAACCGAAGTACGTCAATGCAATGGTGGAATGGCACTGCCATACCCAGTCTGATGACACTCCAGCGACTATTTTCTTCTGAATCTTGCAAGCAACCTCTCGCCCACTCGATCCTGTAATCGCAACCACAAACAATTTTTTCACTTGGCCCCAAACGCCTTGTCCTAAACCGCTGAACCTATCGTTCGGATTTTACCAACCTAGTTTCCTGCCACAATTTCTGTTTGCCTCTTCCACAAGTTCAGTTTCAAAAACGGTGTCCGTTTAACCCTAAGCATTGACACGATCTCCCCATCAAAACTATCCGTTACACCTGACTTCCCTACAGCAGTGACACCATTGGGTCTACTCAGTTTCAGTTTAAACTATATTTTTTAGACAAAACTGACCATTTGTCTCCAGATCGAATTCTTCCATCTCCATCCCCATTTTTTGCTTTTTATGACCCTAGCCGTTTACGCGACCATCCAAGGTCACTCATGGCCAGCAACGGTTTTCAGTTTTAGTTCAGGTCAGTCGGCTTCATCTTTGAACTCATTGTCCATTGTCCTCGTTATTGTTCGGTTCCCATAACTGCGGTGACTTTTCACCCACTGACCATGCCTCGTTGGTTGTAGTTTCCTCTCCGTTTTGTTGCTGCCTGTCGCGTTCAGGTTGTAACGACCCGATCATGCCCCAATCGGCATGCTCCCTACAAGTTGGGGAATAAACCTATCATTATTATTAATGCCCACTGTTTGTGACACTGTCCCTTTTCTGCGCAGTCCCCTGTACCCACAAACCCTGCCAGGCATGCCTTTATTCTGACTGTAACATTGTGATCATGCCTGACGGCATGCCACCCATCAGTTGGGAATAAACGCTATTATTATTATTGAGGGGATTTCATAAGTGTGGTGCTTACGGCAGAGGAATCTTACTCAAGCGCCAATGCAGCAACTGCACAACCATAAAAATGTTAGCTTTGGTCATTCTAATGAAACAATTCTAGGGCTGCCACTTGGTCGACTGTTAGTTTGTATGTACAGATTACAGATTCTATAAAGAACCAGAGCTTCTGTGGATTGAGTAGTGCAGGAGAGTGCACGCTGCGTTCTCCTTTACCTGACTCCACCGTTCAGATGAACGGGTTGAGAACGCTGCAACTGTCGGCGATCCCAGGCAAAGGCGTGCGGATTGCACTTCCCGCAGGACCAAAATAAGTGGCCCTGAACGACTTGCCATTTGAACTGGTGGACTGAAGAAAACACACGGACATTATTCAGAGCGCAGCAACAAGCTATGATGTCCGTAATAGAGGATTTCTTTCAACATTGGAAGAAACTTTTGGCGCGCTGCCTGTCGAAACTTTATGCTCACGTTAAATTGAATGATGCATTTGAAACCGTTAGCAAGGGAAGAACAAAAGTGCAAGCGAGACAATCAGGCGGCTGCACTGGGAAAAACAGGGTGTTACTAGGTGCTGGTGGAAATCCTGGTGGTCCAAATTCTTGAAGGACATTCGGAAGCATCGTGGCAACTTCGCTGGTCCAGTTTGGTCACGGCAAGCATACCTAGAGAATATGAAGGCTGGTTATCCCAGGGGATAGGTCTGAATCGATATTACGCAAGCATTTTTTGATGCTCAGAAGGGGAAATGGTACGTCGTGGGTATGATGGACTATTATGTTGGGCGGGTAGAAAGCATGATTACAACGACGGCCAGCGTCGTTGCATAATCAACGCAACACCAATTTTGGCCACTGAATATACCCATGGTTTTCCCACGGCCTACTATTCTCTGAGCAGGGAAGAAGCTTTAAAAGGAACATCGTGTTTAGCTAGGGTAATTTGCTAACAATTGACAAGATCTAAACGAATGTTTCTTGCTAGCAATGAGCTAGACTAGCAAGGGAGCCTAGTTAAACGCAAGATAACTTCTTGAGGGCAGGTGTTGAAGGGGGCCAGCAGTTGGCAGCTGTAAGATAAGCACGTTCTGCCACTACAGAAGGCACAGCTAGGAAGAAAACTCCACGCTTTTTCCGATGCTTTCTCGCAAGGTGGCAAAAATTATATTGTTATTAACCTTCCGTTCCGCGAGTCGTCATCTAAAAGCAGCTAGAAGAAGACAAAAGGAATATTATGGTAGAAGGGTATGAAAAAACTTTGGGGAGGATAATAACATGTGCTGCTTCACATTGGTGACTTTGAGCCTGTCGGGCTATGTCGCAGAAAGGTAAAACAGATACCAACCACCCCCATTATTCATGAAGTTGACGGTAGTTCACTACAGCCCCTCAACCGCCTACACGCAGTCGAGCCTCTCATTGAGCAGCTAGATGATGTGTCTGGCTGTGGTGTTGAAACTGTTCATTCCGTTTATTCCTCGTTTTCGTTTATTCAGCGTGACTTCTGCTTATGTTGCATGATAAAATATAGGCGCTTTCGACATTTCAACCCGAAATGATGCTGTTTCAGGTATCCGCGACTTGCAATGTGCCTTCATAATCTCTTCTTTCTTCAAAACAACTTTCATAGGTTCTACTCTTGAATGCATCGTCTTTTCGGCCCTTCGAACTTTTCCAGTCACAGGTCGTCAGATTTACAGGGACTTACACTCGTGGCCATCAAAATGATACCTAGAATATATGTCTCTGTACTACTGTATTTGCACCAATGTATGTAGATTTGGTCAATTAGTGGGGCGATGAAGCCGCATGTACAGTTTTCCATTGTTGGTGAATATGAAGTTTTGGAGCACTTATGTCGGCCAGACGCTAGCTACCGTTTACAGAAGAGATGAACCGCATCACCGCTTTACTGAGTTGCTAGCAAAAAGCAATAAGAGGAAGAAGGAAGACAGGGGGCTAATAAGGCCAATAAGGACAGGGGATCTGAGGATAGTTTGAAAAGCTCAACTGCAACTTTCGAACGGAAAGAGCAACAGGTCCTGGCCTGGGTTGTTTGTGAATATAAAACTGTTAATAACAATCACTGAAGGGGAAAACAGTGCCGAAGCTTTTCAAGCTCCAAAACAACTATTCGTACGTAGTTCCATCGGGAGCTGCGAATAGTTGGCAGCCTTAGTGAGCCCAAACCAAAAGAGGGTTTCAGTAGGCACGCAAGAGCGCATCTTCAAAAGGTGTGCCGGCGGGCCATAGGACGTTTTTCGGTGGGAGCGAACGTGGCCCTCCTTGCTGAATTTTTGGGTGATTAATTGCTGCTTTCTTGTCGAATCATGGAATGATGCCTGGCAAGAAGGATGAGATATGTGAAAATTGGTACCGTAATTTAAAAAAGAAGTGGGGTATTTTCAACGGATTCTGGGATGCTCAGCGTCGTGGTTTGCGGAAGGTAGTGAATTTTTGAAGAGCCATGGTGGCTAAGGTGACTGAACCACAATAAGTTGATAGCCAAAGGCCGAGAATACTGCCGGTGAAATTATTTGCTTATTGTTTGGAGGGTGGTCCTCAAGACCCTTGTTACGGCTATCTGCTTTTTAAGCTTAAGTGAAGCGTGCTAATTCAGGAAAAAGGACCAAGAAGTCCGATTTCTGATAGCACGGCACTTTTGCAAAGATAAAATTGTACATATTCAACAAATCCCAACCGATTGTCTGTTGCAGATACCGTAGGAGTTACAAAGTAGGGCTGTGCAACCACCAGCCTGAGGATAAAGTCGCAGTTCACTAAGCCACAAAATCTATATCGTCACAGGGAAAGAGATATCGCGGCGAGTAACCACAAAACATAATGTCCGACGAAAATCCGTAAAAGTCATAAAACTAATTCAATAAAACAAGAGGGTATTTAGTTCCTCGGATCAGGGGGAACAATTATGGGCACTAGCTGTCACAAATGGTGGGGAATGGGGCACATTTTGATAGGCTGTCTTCTACACCGCCACCCAAAATCCTAGTGGATTTTCTTCACTTAAGTTAGGGTCATTCCTTGCTCCATTATTTTACTTACCCCAAGTTCCGAGTGGAATTACAGCAGTACGCCAAACGAAACTTCCTCATGCACCAACTCCCAGTGGTCTTTCTGAATGCAATGAGTTCGAAAACCCATCTCCCACCCACGGATAGTTGAGAGCGCGGTTCCCATCTCCTTCCGCCACCCCTACTAGTAACCTTCTATCAAACCGATCTTAAACACGTCCCTCATTGGCCTACCATCTCGTGTGCGTACCACTGTGGTTCTAACTAAACCATCGCTTGCTGCTTCCCATTAATTAACTATGTCCAGGGGTAACTGTTGAGGATAGAACGCACCTGATTGCACTAAGACCACATCTCCTCTTCTGAAGTACCTTTGCGGTTTCTGCCGCTTAGTTCTTTCTAGAAGCAGAGGTATTTATTCCTTCACCCATCGCTTTCAGAATTCCTTATCAGGTAATTCACTTGTTGACAACTTTTCGTATGCCTCTGTGATATATTTTTCGGCACAACCCTGTATACCTTATTGTTAGGAATGAGCAAGTCATTCGGTGTGGCTTGGCGAAATAATTGGTTTGGTTGAGCACAATAGGGCATCTATTCATGAACTGCTCCGCTTCCGTAACAGACGTTGCCAGTTCTTCATCGATCTTGTCCTGTTCATTCACTGCTGACCTTAGTATCCGTCCTACAAAACGTATGAGACGTTCTCATACCCCACCTTTATGGCTGTTCAACGGTGTGATGAATTGCCACTCGGCGTTATACCGTATTAGTTCATTGCTGATGCGTGGATAAGAAAGTCGTTCTATGGTTTGCCTCAATTCCGTCTCTTCTCCGACGACATTAGAACCGTTATCACTGCTAATCTTTTCCGGGGCACCTCTTCGTGCTATAAGACGCATCAGCGCCTCAATGAACGAGCCAGTAAATAATGAATTGACCATCTAGAGATGCACTGCCCTCACTCGTAAACATGTAAACAAGCAGCCATATCTTTTCTCGGTCTTCTTTGCATTCTTAACTGTCAGCGGTCCAAAATCGACACACTCCACTAGCTTGAAAGGATTCCAGCCTGGCTGGATCCTGTCGATGGGCAGTGGCGCCATAACTTGTCGTGAAGCCGTAGTAAGGTTCCTTCAACAGGTCCAGCAGCCGTGAAGTACCCGCCTAGTCCTCGATACCCCTTGAGCGATCCAATACCTTTGGTGCAGTTCGGATAATGTGTGCGATAGTCCACAATGTCCATTCAGCCCATAGACATTCCAAACCACCAGCCCGGTGATTGTATGCTTAGCGACGTGCAATCACATAAAGCTATCCAACCTCCCTCCAACACATGCTAGGTTGTGGTCACGTGTAGTTCGTTCATCAGTACTACTGGTGCATTCTAATTTCAGCATAATTTTTAGATATACCGCCTTCTGAGCCATATGAATAATATCATGCTCATCTTGCCGCACCTCTGTGAGTTTCAATGCTCCATTGTTTAGTGAAGATTCAGTTGAGCCGCTTGCCATCTTTCTCAGGTATGTTTTAAACCTTGTCAACCATACCACAGATTTAAGAAGCTTGGACCAATCGGAATGCTTTTCCATTAGATGATACAATCCAGTTGGTTCCGAAGCAGAGGTGGTCAAGTTAACCAAAACGTTTTTTGTCTTCAATTCTATTCCTTATGGTATGAAATTTGGTTCGCATGGTGGCCACTGGGCCTCAGACGCCTCCCAAAAGGATGGCCCCCTGAACCAATAACAAGGAGCAGCCAAAGAGCTTACTCCTCTTGAGGCTAAATCTGCCGGATTATTCTCGCTGGTGATGTAACGCCAACCACCGAGTGACGATAACTGATGAATCGTAGAGATTTTGTTTGCCACAAAAGTACTGTAACGAGTAGCAGTATTCCATACATAGTGAAGAACTATAGTTGGGTCCGTCCAGTAAGTTTTTCTCGTGAACAGAAATCCTGCCTCTTTCCCCAGTTCTTCCGCCACCCTTGCGGCTAGTCGGGCAGCATTCACCTCAAGCCTCGGCACTGTTGCAGATTTAAACGAAACGACTCTGGATTTGGCGTATGTCCTCATGTATGTGAATTTCTTGGGTTCGAAATGCCATCGACAATACCCAACCACACCATACCCCACTTCAGAGGCGTCACTGAACATATGCAATTCTACATTCGCATTGTAAATGTGAACAGGTTTCACACAACGGGGTATTTTTACTTCTCTCAACGATCACATACTTTGCAACCATCTCTGCCACCCTCCTGAGTCCTGGTAAAAGCAAAGGAACAACTAAACCCAGGGGATCAAACAGGGAAGAGATCGAAGACGGTTTTCCCCGTCGGATGAGCGATCGATCGGGAAAAAGAAGGTGAATCAAAATTTGTCCGCTTCGGCGTCCCATTGCACACCCAACGTGCTTTCAACTGTCTGAAAGGCTTCATCAATAGAAATAACCGACGGCAAACATCCGACTCACATACTTCATTCAAGACGGACTCTCTTACATATCCATTTTCTCAAGTGGAAACGATCCTTTCATAAAACTTGACTAAGCTCACGCACTTATCTTTGAGACAAGTTTACACCTGGTGGTGGTGCTAGATAATCATCAGCAGAGAAAAATCTATCCACCGATTGTTTCACTTCAGGCAGGCAATCCGATCCCCAATCTGAAACTTATACTAACAATAATGTTCGTTCTCAACTGGTGGGTGGCATACGGTCAGGCATGATCATACGGTTACAGTCAGAATACAGCACGACTGGGGGGATTTGCGAGTGCCGGGGATTGCGCGGAAAAAGGATAATGTCATAAACAGTGGGCAACATCCGATGTAGACTTTACCACGCCTAAACTGGCATGGAAAAGGGCAAAAAAGTATCAGGCGTTTATCTTACTCTTGGGGGAACATACCAAGCGCAGACAAGATCAGATCGTTAAGATTTGGAGGTGGCGGGCAAAAACGGAACGAAGGGGGGAAAAAGAGGCATCCTTCCAGGCGCATGATAAGGAAACTTGAAGTTGCGAAAAATGAGGAACTAGAACAAATAATCTGGTGCGGTCGCACGATTGTCACAATCCGGCCGGTCAGTTTGAACTAAAGTCTAAAACCACCGATGGGGCCTTTTCGGCCTAGGGCTGTTGGGCTAATGGCCAGGGTTACAAAAAGCGATGATGGGGAGGAGGAAGTAGAAGAATCAGTAATACGGATCAACTGTCACAGGAATCTCATAGTCACGGTGTACATTGAAACGGTAGAAACTCACTAGTGTCACTGTTGGAGTGGGGTCGAGTGTAAAAGTTCCTTGGGGAGGGTGTTGATCCTAGGGCACAAGACGGAACACGAACTCCACAGAAATTGAATGAGTTTGTGAGGAGCGTAGAATGAAAGTCAGTGAGATGCTTATATCCGAAAGAAGGTTCAGCGCTTTAGAATGAACGCGTACCGGAGGCGGCTGGGGCCAGGTGAAAAGTTTGTTCGCAGTTGTACATAAGGGCGCGAGTGGGCGACAAGGCATCGTCAAAAGTAGGAAGCGAATAGTTGCGGGTATGCTTTCAAACTAGGTATGGCAGTGCCATGCCATCATTACACTGACATACTTCGGCTTTCAGACAACCCCACAACGGGCGTCATGGTTGAGGTGATTCGGCTGGGCTGTGCAATTCTGTGGAGAGCTGGGTTTTTTGGGTTTGCCCAGGGAATCAGCAGATGTAGAACAAAGCCAATGTGAGGTCGCAGGCTTTTTTGGTCCGGATGGGGATCCCTTTGGGTGTGAAGCACAGATCAGATGGAGCGGAAAACACCCAAACAGGGCGTCTGAATCAGGTGTAGCCGAAGGTCGAACCTTGGGAAGTAGAGAGGGTGGGATAACATCAGTAAAGCCTGATGAGTTTTGGAGGCATCAGATAGGATTAAGTCCAAAAATAGAAAAAAAACTGAACGTTTACCACGATTAGGGTGATGGCAGCAAGTGATTATAAATGCGACAGGATGGGGGTCTATGTGTACTTAGTTGCCTAGCGATCAAAGACTGTCTAAGCTTGCCAATATAAGCTATCATAGTACCAGAGACAGGAAAAGTCATTATAGGTACGCAGAGGCGTTATGTAGTAAGGGAAATCTAGCACAAGAACTGACAGTATAGAACTAGTGGGATGATTGACTAGATTTTTTTGGGGTTGTTCCGCGAGTTGGGCAACACTACAGTCTAGGAGGGAAAGTGAGTGTAAGAGTAATGACCTGGAAGCACCGCTACCAGCTTCAGTCATCGAGTGGTGCATGACGAAAAAGCCTTTAGGTACTAGCCTTGTATGCTGGTAGTGGATGGTTTAGGAATCTAATTGCGTACATATTAATCTTTTTCGTATGTATCCACTCCTGGGAGCAGTAAGTAGGTTTGTGTTTTGTTTGGCTGACGAGGTGGGCTTTGGTGCGGTGCAGCCCAAACTATGACGACGGAAGCTGCAGATTCGCATGTCGATGTAAGCCGTAAGCATCGCAGAGTATCTTCAGGCTATCTCAAGTGTTTATCTAAAGAATTTTTTGACAGACGAAGGGTCCGTTCTTTTGCCATCTGTTGTTTGTCGCGTTGCCAGATAAGTGACGCAACTGGGACGAGTCCACCACCACCAGCAACGAACAGGATTATGGATTTCCTGAATTAAAGGCCAAACTCAGAACCACCGGCGATGGGCGATGCACCCGTGCTACTGAACGGGTGGCGAGTATACGAACGCGCCATGGCGCAGCGTAACCGGGCGACCTTCCCTGCATGGCGTATCCGACCACCACACGAGGTTTTCATCCCTCGTGCATGCTACCAGATCTGCAAGGAGGTAAACCACCAAGCAGTCATAAACGCGGCTTGTGCAACAATAAAGTACTCTTGCTGCCAGATCTTTTTTCCGGTCGGGGGAAAGCAGGGCCTGTAAGACAGCTCAGTCAATTCAAACAGGCAAATAGCAAACAGAAGCTGGTAAATGCAGGTCGCGGAGGAGGCAAGCGAAAATGGCATCTTCCAATGGAACACTGGGAATAGAATGGTAATATTTAGAGCGAGTGACTTATGGATAAACGGGCGACAGAGCATTGGTGAGAGTTACCATGTCAAGCAGAGGCGTACCGCGATGTTGTGCGTGAGTGTGTGGTGGGCTGTGAAGTACATCATCAGCTGGACTATATATACGTATTGGTGTAGAATGCGCCCTAGTATTGGAGAATCGCTCATTTCGGTTTGGGTTTTGTTTGTTAGATCCAGGCCAAACAGAGCACCAGTCATTAGACGGAGCTGATAAAGTAGTCCAGGGTGGGGACTTGGCTAGTACGAGGTATAAAGTGTCTGGAAGAAAAACAGGCTAGTAGCAAAACGCATTCAGATCAAGCAGGCATTTAGCATACTGTAGTGGCTCGAAGGAAGTCAAGGGGATAGTAGGATATAATAGCGGGATCTTATACTTGCCCACTATGTGTAACGTTGCTAAACTTAAACATGCATGGGACCCGATTCGTAGAGGAGACCGGGGAGTATTTGGCTACTAAGTAGGGCGGTAGCAGTTTCACAAGTACTTAATTTATCCACGGATTGCGAAAATGTATGACGGTGTGTGTTGTTTCGCAGCTGCTCGGAAAGATTGCTTCAGATGCGAGTGAAGTAAACTGGAAAGAAGTAGTGGCGTAGGTTTGTACGAACTGGAGGGCATAGTAAGGGGTTGCCGGGGTTACGGAATCTGTATCGGGGATGTGAAGTAACGTTTGGCCCAGCCTTTGCTATAAATTTATTTTTGTGCAGCAGACGGTGTAAGAGAGGTAGATTTAGCTTAAACCGTCTGAGCCATGGTGGTTCGAGGCATAAAATTTGACAGCGGGAGGGGTAGGAGGGAGGGTAAGACTGTGGGAAAATCCTTTTCGTGAAAGAGCGTTGGACGCTTTCAAGTGCTGATCTACTACTTTGGGTACAAAGGGAAGCAAATGCGGGACAGAATTCCAAGGTCGACCGTACGCATGGCCTAAAATGGCGATCACTGCGTCTTGAAGATGACTGGAGCGCAATATCAGAGAGCTGAGCCTACGTGCACGGGCAATCTTGAGCTCGACGTGGTGGGAAAAGCTGAATGTACAAGAATATCTGATATCAAGATCTTTGATCTCCTTGGAGTGAGTGAAAGTGTTCCCATCAATTATGAACGCATCAACCGGGAGAGAACAGCGGCAAGAAGTTATTCGGGATTTTGTAGAAGAGAAACTTAGGCAAGAGTCATTCGACCAGCGAGTCAGAGAGTCTAAGTCTTGCTGAATCTGGTGAAAGGTTAGGGCTTGTGCACTGGGAGGAAATGTGTACACGACTTTTATATCGTCTGCGAAGAGGAAGGCCTTACCATGAGGCACGGCTCCGAAGACGTCATTCATATACATTAAGATGAAGATGGGGCCTAACACGCTTCCCTGTATGACTCCACTAGTGATCGATAGTGGAGTTGATGGTTTATCTCTAATTTGTGTTAGTTGTGTCCTGTCGGATAAATAGAAAGCGAACCACTGAAATAAGGTCCTTGTGATGCAGACGGTACTAAGTCTATGTAGCGGGGATGCATGAGGGACCCGGTCGAAAGCTTTTTGGATATCCAAGTAATCTATTACAATGGAGCGCTTAGCGTCATAGGCTGCCATGATTGTCTCGAAGAGGTGAAGCCGGCAGCCGCTGACGGATAGCTGAGACGGGAATCCGTACTGTCAGTCATCTTTGGTATTTGTAGCCAGGAGAAACTTGGCTAATGGGCTTTTGATCAGGCATTCAAAGGTTCTCAATAAAAGGAAGGTATGGTCGATCCCCCGGAGTTGGAAGTAGTTTGTTTAGATCCGGATGTGAAATGCGGGCGGACTATAGATTACTTCCACTTGGAGGGGACGATTTCATAGTTTATCGAGTGGGGCAAGGATTCCAATATCTTGACCACTTTGTCTCAGAACTCGGGGTAGAATACCATTGCCCCAGGAGCAACCGAGTCCTTAAAGTTTGAAAGAAGGGCAGAAACATCAGTTAGGGGGATGGTCACGTTGCTGAGAGACAGGTGGCTACTCTGTCGGTTTGGAGTTGTGACATATGCGGCAGGGGGAATGGGTTTGAAATTGGGGGGAAAGGGCAAGTAGCAGCTAGCGAAGTAAGCGTTCAGATGGTCTGCTACACTGACAGGATCAGTGATAGGGCAACCTTCGGTTGAACGCAAACAAGCAATTGCGTGGCTGTTTGGGGCACATAGCCCACGGAACAGTCAGCTGAGTAATTTGTAGTTAGAAGGTGTTGTCTTCTCGGCTTTCGAGAGCTACCCGAAAGGACACTCGGTCAGTTGAGAGCTTACTCATGAGAACCAGTAGTGAGAACTCCTGGGATTTCCGATATTCCCTGCTAGCCCGGTGCATTTGTTTATCCAAGGATTTTAGTAGCTTATCATGGCAAGAGATACAAGGGTGAAATTTTTTTGAGAGAAACAAGGTGAAGAGCAGTCAATAGGTTTTGGTAGAAGATGTCACAAACACGCTGTGTTTGTCGAGAGAAAGAAGTTGCCACAGTCCCGGGAAGCCAGCACAGATGAAAAAGCGTGCGGAACGTCTGGAGGGAGGAGATGAAACAGGGAAGGACTCAGAGGAGCAGTTAAGCCATAACTGACTGTGTTGCATGAAACGACGCAGTGATCACTTCCTGGGAAGCGTAGACCGAATGCAGCTGTAGCCAGATGGCCATCGTTTGAGAATATTAGGTCTAGGGTATGTATGCCACGAGTGGGGCTACGTACAATTTGGGACCAAACCTCTACACTGGGCTTGGCAAACAGCGAGGCGTAACGAGAAGGGCCTGTAGTGGAAGACGAGAAAAACTTTGGTGGGATGAAGTCACCCACCACATATTTAGACGAATGCGGAAGGACATGTGTAGTGGAAATAATACGGGACAAGTCGGCACTAGAGGCGAATGTGGGGGCTGATGGCAGATCGATACAACCTACTAGTACAAGTCATTTGGTCTGTTCTGTAGAGATCCAGATGGCCTCTGGAATCCCGTCCAGGGTAGAATCATCGGTGGGGGTCGCATAAAGGTCTGATTTGGAGTAAATGGCACAGCCGCCGCCCCTTGAGTTCTTCCTGTCAGAGCGGTGAATATTATAGCCAGGGATTGAAATACCCGCGTCTGGAGTTCCATCTTTGGGCCATGTTTCAGTCACACAAATCAGACTTGATCTTGCAATGGCGCTAATGGCTCGGGGATTATGGACTTTTGGCAGTAACGAGTGGGCATTAAACAACATTATTGACAAGTTCATTGGCAAGCAAACAGTACTAAGTAGGAAGCTACTAACCTCGCTCATGGTGGGGTCTGGTACTAGGGGACCTTGGTAAGTGGAGGTGGGATAACATGAATCAGGGTCCGCTGGGCGTGTGTTTGGAGTCCTAGGCGGAGTATTTAGTGCCGGTGACGGCTGGGTAGATAGTTGGTAAAAAAGGTCAAAACCCACGGCAGAAGGTACAGTATCAGGTTCAGTATGGGGTAGGGAATGTCTTTGGGAGGAGGGCAAGCGGTTGAATGGAGAGCTGTCGGCAGTGTCACGTGCATCTGGTGGTGTGGATTGGGGTATGGTGCAAAAAGAGGTGGTGGCTCTGGAGGGATGGGTGGCAGCCGTAAATGGTGATTAGTTGGGACGAAAGCGGGGTGCAGGGTGATGAAAGCGGATGAACGTCAGAGCTATCCACTGGTCGAGGTTCCTCCAAGCAAGTGGCGCCTATGGTTTAATGAACGTCGTACAGTGAAGCTGAACGTCGCTCCGGAGGCGGCGGTAGTGGTGGTGTAGTCAGCTGCCGAACAGGGATTTCAGGCGAATTACGGGCTGGTGGCCAGAGGGAAGGAGCTTGATAGGGGCTAAGGTTGGGTAAAGGCGTTTGTGGGTAAGGGACTCGGTCAAGGTCTTGGCTTGCATGGTGTAGGGAGCCACAGGTGAATTTATGTACCATGCGGGGTATGGTCAGGTTGGTAGACGAAGGGCGAACGGTGGAAATTCGGAAGGTTCGTGCGAGAGAGGGCGTTATGATGCCAGGCATTGACAGCAGGTGTTTGAGACCGAGGAAGCGAATTGGTGTGGGGAGGCGGAGTGTCATTAAATAAGGGGTGTTGAGCAAACAAATGTGCGTTCACCTTCGATTGCAGCGCTAGGTAAGGGTTGGTGAGATACCGAATCCGTCATGTAACAAGCTTTAGTGTTGTCGGGGGCGGTTGGTGGTTCAACAGAAAATGACGCGAGTGGATCAGAAGCAGGGTCGTTTGGCTGAATCAGCACACTGTTTTTTGAATCGGAAGGTCCTCGGCTACTACGCGCACATTCGTCAACGGCAATCCGGCTTGCGTGGTCGCCGTTGGTTGCATCTGAAGTCTGCGATTGAGTGACGCCAAGAGTCTTGACTGCCCAGATGGGTGATGGAAAGATGGATCCGTTTGGCAGCTGTCAGCGGTCGATTTTATAGGTTTGGATGGTGAACTTTTGGTAAGCTGTCTTTGACGTCGAGTGCGAGCAGCCTTGACCTTTACTGCTTGGAGTTTTGGTGTAGAGAAGAGGAGGGCCTTCGTGCGTCATCGTTTTCGTCCTTGAATCGCATTAATATTGAGCAACGCAAGGACGGTTTCAACTTTCGGGGTCGTCGAACTTTGCAGATGGTGTCAAGCATGTTACATGCCGTCAGGAGAGCAGTTTTTGCGGTTTCCAGCGGGATGCGATCAGGGGTATTGTATATTAAGACCTGGTGACGGCACTCCAAAAGCTGACAAATCTGATGCAAGTGCATCAATGAGGATTGATGCTTTTTCAAGTTCTGACGGATCACATGCTGTGTCAGGAGTCAGAAGGCAAGCGATTGGCCGTATGCTTCAGAAGGAAGCCAGTTCATTTTCCATCCTATGCATACGGGCTCTGAGATTAGTCAGGTCTGCGTGAATCCGAGATTCTTCTAGTAGGGGTGAGGGAGGAGGGCTGTTGAGTGAGACGGGATGGGAGATATCGGTTAGTACGACCGAACAGTCTGAAGTGACTCGCAGTGTTCTGTCGACCGACATGGAAGAGTCATGGGACTGAATGTTAGGCCTTTTGGTAGCTAGGCGATTCTTTCAACAAAATGAGGGGATGGGTGGCGGGAATTCTGGGTCTAACAATCGCTTAGAGGAAGACGGGCGTGGTGTCATTATCTTAACTTATCAGGTGCAAGCGAAATTGAGACGCTAACCAGACACTGGAGAGCACAGCTCAGTCCGTTTACAAAGGTGAGCACGAGCGCTGGAATTCAGTGCCTGAGAATTAAGCCTCTAGTTTGTGCGAGGGTGCTAATATGGTTAAATATGGGATGGTCGAGGACGGTGGAAGTGTTTTTTTCGCGAGCTACGGGTAGAGTATCTTGAAGCAGAAAGTCGTCGTGGGACTGATACTGGCAAGCTCTGACGTCAAGAAAGCTTAATCAAGTAGGGCAAGGTCAGAGAGAGGGTGAGTGCAGCTACTGAGGGAGCGCTTTAAATAGGCAATTAATTGGTGTACAATAATGACTTAAAAACGCTACGGGCAGGCTGAGGTCAAAAAAGTTTCAACACCTGACCTTGAGATTCTAGTTTTGCGCAGGTTGAGGAATATTTAATTTGGAGAAGAAGGATGAGAGAACTCTAGAGAAGTAGGAAAATTCTAGATCGTATTGTGAGGGTCTCAGTCAATCTAAGCCACCTATGTGAGCTGGTAGTTTAGATAGGACAGCGGAAGCGTGGGACGGTTGCAGCACTTCGACAGGGACGATTATGTAGATGAGGACTTAACGTGTTCGACAAACTAGAAACTGACATTGACAAGATCAGGCCTAATGAATAGGGGAGAGCCGTTGGCCTTTGTGATCGCAGCTAATTGGGGGGCTACCGTAAATAAATAGTTATATTGTATAAAAAATAAATAAAGACCTATGGATGGGCTAGAATCCGAAAAACGTTTCTACAACATCTGACCTTGAAATATTTTGTCTTTCTCAGGGCAAACTTTGCAAAAAATGGTAAAGACGTGGGGCCAAACGGATGGGATATCATTTGGAATTGCTTGGGATCGACGGCCAAGTCTTCCGAGTTCCACCAGAGCCCACGTAATGCACACCTGTCGGCTTCGGGAGCCTTCACTTGCATGAACATTTCACTAATGTTTGCGGCCACAGCCACATAGCCACCCCGGAAGCGTAAAATTACTCCCAAAAAATTTCCAGTAGTGTCTGGTCTTTGATATAATCTATCGTTCAGAGATACACCCTCAAATTTGGCCGCACAATATAAGACGACTCGCACCTTCTGTGACTTCCTTAGAGCCAAAACAGGGTGATGAGGTGAATACCATTTCTTTTCGTTTCCTGCTTTAGATTGATGAGGTGGCACAGGTTCTAGATATCCCTTTGTGATGCTATCTTTCATGCGTTCTCATTATCGCGCTAACAGCCAGGTTTTTTAGAAGCGCCTCCTCGTGTACTGCAGTCGAAAATCAGCTAGACGTTAATCGTCAGAAAGCCTTTCAGAGTTCTCCACGGCATACTGACCATCCCTAAACAGTGAAGCCTGTTGAGCAATTCGGAGCGCTTCCTTGTCTTCGACCCTTTGGCGTATGCCCGGAGCCTCTTACTCGTAGAAATCGGCCTCATACAGCGCCTTTAGGTGAGCAGTAATGTCATCATCTTTCACGCTTACGTGATGCATTTGCCTCCAGACTGTATGTCATACGGACAAGTCGAGTTGAATAAAACAACCGATATAGTCATGTTGGCATGTGGTATTAATAATAATAATAATGTTAATTCCCAACTTGTGGGTGGCATGCCGTCAGGCATGATCATGTAACAGGTGGTGGTGGGACTCTGAGCAGCTCTCTATACCACACTTCCTAGGAGAATCGCATTTGTTACTGGCATGGCCTGGTTTTGGGTACACAAAACATAACCGTTTCCTTTTCACCACACGCCACCTGGCTTGCGTTGACAAGTCAGTAAACCTATGACAATACGCCAGCCCGTGTCTGTTGTCGCAAAAAGGGCACAAACCACAGGTTTCCCTTTGAACGGTGAATATTTTTTGGCTCCTTTCGTTGCCTATCTGATGTTGCTGGGTTTGAGGACGATTCTGTTCCTCTGAGCTCATGGCCATCATACCATAGCGGCTGCGAGCGATGCGGGCTTCTTGAGATACGGAATTGCATAGGTCGGAGAAATTTGTGTTTTCCGAGGTTGTCCATAGTGTCAGCCAACCTCGCCTAGTTCCGACGAGCACCTTCCGATAACGTGCAGAGAATTTGCTCAATGGTCGAGACGGAATTCATGTTACTAGTATGATTGGTCTGATTTAGGGCTACGTGACATTTTTTGAAAATTTACCGATGAACGAGACAGTGACTCTGCGTCATCGTGTAATGGTTTCAATTTCTTGAATAGATCGTCCAGTATAGTTCTGGCCACCATATATTCCCTCCCAAATTGATCCTTAAGTATTTCTCCCGCTCTACCGCAAGCAATCTCCGGGGGCAACTTTACGCACTCAGTCACAGCTCCCTTCGCTGGACCCCCACAGTGGTGAATCAAATATAGAATCCTCTGCTCTTTATATTGCATTCTATCCTCTATGAAATATTTGAACTGTTGAATAAATTTCCAATGACACCTTGTGTTGCCGTCGAAAGCCTCTAAGTCCACTCTTAGTAAGTCTGACTTAACCGCACAAGGAGTCGGTTGTATCCCTGGCATGTCACATACGGTCGTGCCACTTTCCACCCCGGCTAGGTAATCCTTTACTTTGACCTGAGTATCAGCCTGTAAGTCGACGACGGAATCGTCGTCTGAGTTTAGCTCTAACCCCGCTAGACGCACCTCATAACGCGCCCTCATAAGCTGCATTTCTTTTTCCATTTCTTCTACCTTAATCTGTGCTCGCAACAATGCGGCTGACTTTAATTTTCCAAGCCTAGATGAGTCAGAGCCAGGAGGTGGACCACTAGCTAAAGGATGGCCCTAATGGCCGACTTGCCCCGATTCCTTCAGTGGATAAATATCAATTGAGGGGGCTCTTTCCATGATTTTCTTCGAGGCCGTAGAACTGTTGGCTCAAATGGACCTGGTGTCACAATGCTGTTGGCTATCCCAAATAGCATCTCATGCAGCCCCAGAGGTCTTCGCATCACATCACACAGCTCCCGGAGATCATTCACCTTGACAAGTAACCCTCCCAGTATACTCCGTAAACGTTATTCAGCCTGAAAATTAAGCCTTTAAAATGTCCGATACGTGCAAAATTCACCCTACGCTCTTTAACTTAGACGACGGACTGGCTGCAGAGGGATATCCCTAACTCAAAGGCTATACTATCGTGGATGCTTTTTCATCCACATGATACATCAAGCACGGAATGATGCCACACATTACACTAAAATGTTGGCGTTTACAAGTGGGCCAGACGGGTATATTTTTGGGCAAATATGGTACGTCGATCAGGCTGTAAAAAGACTAACTTACCCGCTGAACGTTTCCTTCAGTCAGGTAGGCCACCTTAACTTACACAAAGAATCCCAAATTTTGAATCCTACAAAAGGATGTTTATCATCAAATTTGATAACATGGACAAAATGAAGAAATCATAAATTTGTGCAAACGCCAAATAGGTATGATACGTCAACTTCTGTCAGCCGGGTTAATTAATACAAACAAAACGTCCACAAGTGGCTAAAATGCTCTGCTTACAAACGCCAGATAACGCGTCGAAATTTGATATAATTCCACAGAAACACCTGTACACTCCAGGAACTTCAGTAAGAGCCCATAGATATTGGGTAAACCCAGTGTCGATAGGCTGCTTGAACCCAAGCAATTAAAGAAGGCGCCCCCTAAAAGTTACGCTTCCCCTGTACCTCAGACTGACCTAATTCCCGGAACACAATATGGCTGTTAACAAATTTTGAGATGCCGAACACAAGAGCAGAGTGCCATAGTTACAACACAACTACACCTCGAAAGATAACCTAACTACTACCTAACTAACTTTCCACTGCGGCTGAAGAATCAAGTAACCGTGTCAGTCTAGCCCCAGCTGGCCACAATTATTGTATACGAAAAGCCTTTTATCAAACGTGCTGTGATATCTCAGACCTCGTACCAACTGAGGTATGAGGCGGTCCATAGGCAGCAGTTTAACTTGAAAAAATATCATTAAACAGCGTTTCTGTTGAGTCTGCCGTAAAGAAACGAGTACTGTGCAAACTGATGTACTTCACGACAAGTTCAAATATTCCAAATGAATAAAAATCGTTCAGCTGCGGCACTTATTCGGTGAGCAAATACCACAACGCGGAAAGAAAGCTCAAGGGATGAGACCGACGGGTATCCCAGTCCTAGACGTGCACGCTCAAAATTCAGACTTTGGGTTCAAACCGCGGTCGTTCCATTCAGCCAGTTCGTCCCTTAAACACCGGGTTATTTATGTCCCAAGCACCGCAGATGGGCAGCATTGCTAAGACCATGCCTATATACCAGAGGTTGCACGCCCGGCTCTCTCGAAAATGTTACTGAAGTCCCCGTAAGTCAACCGAACATGATATCAGTCTGATGGCATTTGATGTTCAAAGTATGGTGACATGCTATTGACAACAACATTTCCTCTAAAAGCGCCGAAAACTAAGCTATGCAACCAGTGCAAAAGCAACGCAACTGTTCTGGCTGGTCCATCGGCTATCGATTTGGCATCACTCGAGAAAGTTTCAACAGAACCTACTGTTTTGAAGGCCAACACAGATAAAAACTGTGAGCTGCAGCCAAATAACCACGTGC
>SJOL01005126.1:84856-96572 GCA_004794785.1 Opisthorchis felineus | reverse complement strand
AATTCAGAGTGGCGGAAGCAGAGAGGTGGCCAACCCTTGACCTGGCAGAGCGGTATGAAGGAGATTACGAAAAGTTTGGGTGTTGTCGGTGCTACTCGCCTTCCAGGATGGAGACCGCGTGATCCTCACTGTGCCTGGTTGGAGACGCTGCAAGATATGGCTGCCAACCGATGTCAGTGGCGATCTTGTTGTCAGTTTCTATCCAGATTGCCTGAATGAGCGTCTGAAGGCGTAGGCACCTCGGAATGATTGTAGTAAGCTAGCACTAAGTCCCTTCCCCGTCCACCTTTATTCTTTTCTTCACAATAAGGCTTTCAAATAAATCATGGTTGTACGGCAGCGAAGCATCGGTGTTGAACACTGATGTCATGCCGTCCATGATTTTAGTTTTTGATTTTTTGTGCAATGTTTAGAACCGATCGCAAGGGGTCAAGTATACTCCATCCTGGAAGGCGCTCCGCACCAACAACACCTGAACTCTTTGTAATTTCTTCCACACCCTTCTGCCAAGTTATATGTTGTCCACCGTCAAGGGTTAACGCAACTACTACGGACGTAAATCTCAAGAACCCCCACTGTCTCCTTAAATTACAAATGGTATAAGTTGAGAGATTGCACGTTTGAAAGCATGACTTTGCACTTTGAAGGTGAAAAGCGCATAACGAAAGGTGGTATGATGGTGTTAGGTCTATTCGTCAGGACTTTTACTTCGCCTTCGTATTCAAAGATGACGGTGTCGTCTGCACACTCCAGACCGACAAGATTCTTACAAGCAACCATTTGAGGCCCAGGATTTTGTAGACCTTCCAACGCCCGCCTTAGTGTTTCATCAACGACGAAGTTGAACAAGAGCTTACATCCTTGTCAGTATGCTTTTAGGGATCTCTTTATACAATCTCGCGCTCTCAGAAGTATGTGAACATAGGGAGCGAATTATGTTGGCAAACTTCTGGGACATACCCTGTTGAGCGAATTTGGTTAATAGCACTGACTGATCGACAGAATTGAACGCATCCTTGAAGTCAAGGAAGACCGAGATCGTGGACCGTGTTTGCACCGTAAGACGAAGCAGAATCACTGACGCCAAGTCTTGTTACAACGGGTGTCAAACTTACACCCCTGTAGTTACTACATTCACTGCGAGTATCCTTGAAAATGGGCACTATTATCGACTCACCCCAGTTGCTTGTGATGGTCTCTTTCTTCCAGGTAGACGCAGATAGGCCAAACCGGCACGGACTGAGGAGCTCAATGCCATCCTTGAACAGAGCAGGTGGAAAGTCGTCAGGGCCAGGAACATGATGACGCTTTAGTGAAACCATGTTTAGTCCCGGACTGTTCTTCTGTAGAAGAGGATCCATGCAGCAATAAAACTATGTTCACAGCACACCTCAGGTTTTTATTATTATCTGTTATAGGGGATTTCTCCAGAGGTTTCGATCTCAAAGTTTTGTCTGATGGCATTTCTGGTTGCTTCGATGATGATGATAGTGGTGATCATGACGAACGAAGCTGTTTTGCGTGTGTTCTGTTCTTTCTCTTGTCGAAATTAACCACTAGAAATTTCGCCAGCTTTTGTTCATGCTCCTCCACTAAGCTATCTTCGTAGGTAAACATGCCATGAAGCTGCTCTTTATTAGCGCTCTTGGTGATGATAATGTTATTTTCTCCTTCATATCAAGTGTAAGTCGTCACAACGCCACATTCTTCTTTCATTTCAGCCTCCTCGGCAACGATTTTCGGTTTGTTGAATATCTTGGACATCTTACTTGTCCGTTAATCTTGCCACCAGTTTTTTGATGAAATAAAGCTGAATGTGAGTTCATGTATTGTGCTTTTAAAAATCAACACTGTTTTGGGTGCTCACTGAACCCCAGTATTGCCTTCGTGTAACTTTTTGGTGTTTTCAAATGCTCATTTTTGAGCTTGCCACTCTTCTCATTCGGAGGCATTCAGATAATCTTCAAGGTCAAAATCCGGTGGGCCGAATAAAAATTGATTTCACCTTACTGACTCCAAGAAATTCTCGGCGTTTCTTCGATTTTATTTTGTACAAATAGATTTGTTTTTGTGTGGCAGCTATGTATCCATACTACAGCTGTATGCTGTTCATAATGCTGGCGATTCCACCTTGACTAAGTTTTTCATGGCCATAGTTCGGGGGTAGGTATCATGGGATCAAACGATGATTTGCGTTGGACGCTTCTTCATGATCTACCTGTCACCGTTCGTCGTCAGGCATATACTTTGCTAGTGAGAATCAGTGACGAAAAATGCGACAAACTGTTCTCTGTGGTCACACTGTAGAACGAATAACCTGTTGGACTACTCCTTAACTCGACGTGAATGGCCTATCAGGCATCATAGAAGTTTTAGTTCGGTGTAGCTAGTCACTTCGGGAAGCTGTGCTCGTGTATGTGTCACCTTTTCCGAGGTCGTCTAGTCGACGATTTACGGTCGTTCCACAAACTTGAGAGCTCCGTACTTACTCACAAATGTGATTCAGAGACGAACGGGCCACATACAAAAAAGTTTGTGGTGTTTTTTGTAATTCAAGCACGTCCCCTGCTTGTATACTGATATTTTTCGGCAATGGATAAATTTAGAACCGGAGTGGTGTGCCTCAGATTTACGCTTAAGCGAATGATGACGTGTACTGTATCTGTATTTTAGGCCACAGTGTAGAAAAACCCTAATAATACCCATAACTAATTAATACGAGAACACATGAAACCAGTCTTGCACAAATCATGCTGTAAAAAGGTAAAACATGTTTGGAATTGTCGCAAAAATGCAATCCAGGCGATTTCACAACTGGGGGGGGGGGGGGGAAGTGATCACCGACCAGTGCTATACCAACAAGACTTTGAACACATCCTCCAGAACTGTAGAGTAATGCGGTAAGCGTTGGAAGGGCGTAGACGATCTGATAGCCATCGGGCCAATCAGCGTTTCCTTCCTGTTTTCCCTAAATCCATGGGAACTATGGCAATGTATGCCGTGTCGTCTTTTTATGTTGAGAACAGCACTCTAAGCGTGGGTTGTCCAACTGTCCTGCCCAACTTACTATCACCAACCAGAATATCATGCGTAATATTTGATTTCGTTTCTCGTTTTATTTCTATTTCCATTTCATGGCCCAACATATTTGCTGTATTTGATACTTTGAAAATCATGCCAATGTTCTCTCTTCGAAAGGAGCAGTGCCACGACACGTGTGAAACGGCTTATCACCCGCTATTTTAATCAACTTCTCCGGGGTTGTCAGAATTCTCGGTGCCAAAATCCAAATTGTGCATCATCATCCCAATTTCGACATTCCCGTTTGACGCCTAATCAAGCCGCTATTTTGGCAATACAGCTAACTACTAACCAAGCAGAACTGTGCTATCCAGATGAAGCAGCGACTGACACTGGCTCCGAAAATATGCCGTTAAACACAGAGGACCGTGAGGTTATAGAGCAACCGATTGATGCAACCGAATCACGTCAAGTGACAGCTCCTGATCACGCCACTTCCAGCGCATCCAATCTCAGTCCTTCTGGTGCGCTTAATGCAGCTGTGGACGCTAGTTCACTGAGCAATGTAATTGAGGATGAAGAGTCTTCTCGAACCTCTTTTATGACTCCCGGTGAAGTAACGAGGCTCCTTATGTTTTTGTTTGACGCAGCAGACAATGAAGATGTGGCTCAACCACGTTCATCTGATAATCAAACTGCATTGACCGATGCAGAAGAAAACCAGTCTTCCCACTATTCGAGCTTGTTTTCTCCAAACTATGGATGCGGTGCGTTTCTTGGTACGCTAATATTCCTACTTTTCAACGCTCTCATCTTACTCAATGTGCTGCACTCGGCAGGTAGAACGGGCAAACACCCAAGGCACTAACTCCTTTCTCATCATTATCACTTGATCAAGTAAAAAATCAAGTGTACTTAGTGACAGCTGGGAAAAGCGATCGAAGTTTTCCGACGGCAGTTTTGATGCGATTTTAGATTTTGATCTTTGTGTTAGTGGATGTCCCTTGGGTTGACAACAATTATGAAGGTTGCGGGGTATAACTACTCTCTAGGACGGGAGTGTGCACGTAGCGAACCACGTACTAAGATGAGTTTCCACTCCATTTCACATGTTCATTATGTAATAAGCCTTTTTGCCCTCAGTGGGTGGCAACTCCTAAAAGACGCCAATTAGGTGTTTTTAGCCTTCAGAGGAAAGATACAAGATTTATGTAGGATGGTAACAGTCTAACACCGTTTTTGTATTCACTTCTCATCTGAGGTCACTCAAAGTTTATATTTTTGGAAGTATGTCTCAGTTTATCTCTACAACACAACTTAGTTCCGTTCCATTGTCTACGAAGTTGATTCTCCTTAAAATGACAGGCTGATAAAAACCAGAAGCACTTGGCGCAGTTAATTTTCACCCATGACACTGCAGTTGATCGGAGTTCTTCCGCGCCAATACTGGGCTGTATTTGTGCATTTTGCCTCTGTTGGTAGTGTATGGAGATTTGAGAATTTTAATCGAGAGTGCGCATTTCACGAGACTCCCTAGTCTCAAGCCCGCGGCCTCCTGGCTAGTAGTTTGAACACTTAACCGTTCGGCCACGAGCGGCTGATCAGAAGTGTGATTAACTCGCACTCAAACTGGATATGGCACCGTTCATCTTTCACTCACGAAATCCACATCACATGGTCACACGTGTTGAGTGACTTCTCGAGCAACGATTTCTCAGGTATAGGTTTAACTCATTGGATGACTTTTATTCTTCCTCTTAGTTGCAGCTTGTTGGTAGTGTGAGATTTGAGAATTTTGCTGGGGATTGTGTTCTGTAAGTGAAGCCACTCTATGCTGAAAAGCCGACAGGTAAAGTACTTAACTTCATTTGCAGGCCGTATTTAGTCTCTTTGCACCATGTTCAAACCAACCACAAATTTTGACATAAACTCGTTTCATTGGGAATCGTAGACGACTGAACAACAATCTTAACGCCGTTCGCCGTACCATATTCTCTAGTTACATTTCAATCTGGCTTGATAACCACCACATCATTCGGCCTCGTGGTCTATCACAAAATTTAGTCTGTTAACTAGTGACCTGAGAACTCATTCTAGAATATCGTAGTGTGCGGTTGATGGATAACTCTAAAGGGGGCCACACCGTGAATAATGAGTAGTGTTTGCCGTATCTGTTTCCAAAAGAAGCTGTGGGGTGTTGGAATACATGTGGCTGAGGCTTGAATTCGAGGTTCAGTCCATGTTAGTGTTGTGTTATCACCGAGGCCAACTACCGCTTGATATTTGAAATAGCAACTGCCTTCACGATGGCCGTAAGTGGCAAGAAATCCTTCGTTCCTTGGAGGCTTTCGCTCTTGGGTGGACAGCTGTACTGTTGAATTCACTGTACCAAAGTGTTCTTTGTGCAGTTGCATTTATATCCAAAAGCGACTGAAATACCATGCCGTACTTTCAATGTTCTCATCTTGCCTACGTGATGCTATGACAACATCGAGAGCGATGTGATATTGTAGCATGGGTTCGTATTCACTCTTACCTGGGGGTTCAAATGATCTTATTTCGCGCTTGGTCGGAGACGCCACAGGGTATGACTGCGAACCTATGTCACTAGTTTTCGTACTGTTAGTATCTATCCCGATTGTGTAGGTATTTGGAAGTATAGGCAGCGCACTCGGATCTTTGTGGTAGAGTTACACTATGCCGTTCTCCCTCTCCAAGTTTGTTTTATCCCTTAAGTGGCTTTCTTTTGCCAACTGGAGGACATGACTGTCCTGCTGCTGGTGCGAGTTACGCAGTTATTTCTCTTGTGGCAACCGGAGAACCTTCATACTGCCTTCCGGTCGCAGCTGAACAATCAGATCTTTTTTTGCCATAATTTGATTGTTTGTCGGAACTTGGTGAATCACGCAAACTATGCTTCTTCATTTGTCTGGCTGTACTGCAACCGCACTTTGTGGCAATCGGGTGTGGCCAACTGGAACTCGTGATTGGAGTCGTATGTCACTTCTACTGCGTTTCCTGTTGCACGAAAACACGCCAAGCGGGTGGGCTCAGCATCTTGTTTTACTTGTCTCCCCTCCAACAGTGCATAAATCGCACTTATCTGTATCAGTATGGGGCCTGCAGTTGAAAATGAACTGTGAAGGCTTCAGCTGCTCAACACTAATAGGTATTACTACTAATCCGACTACTACCATTCGCGATTGTCTGTCTAGCTTGGCATTCCAACTGCAGCAATCTGGATGACTAGACATGCAAAGTGAACTTCTTCCATCCAGGTAGTCAAACGATCTAATAGAGGTTTTCTTACTTCACGCTGAGCTCGTATCCCTGGTGAGAATTGTGTTTTTGAGAAGTGCTTTTTAGGGAACTTGGGCTGGTTTGTCGTGCACTATCTGCTGCCCTAGACAATAGCGATCCGAACTGCACTAGGCCTTAAAGCCAGCAGCCATCTGTCGTGGTGGCGATGGTATTTTTACCACTTACAGATCATCTAGAATGCTGCTGGTAGTTCCATTCTGATTTTTGGTGGACTATCATATCTTTCATTCCTGTTGTGCTGCTGTGTATCACACATCCTTTTTTGTCGGCATCGTGCTTACCTTTTTTTCCGCTTCCGATATGTGTGGTTAAGCGCCAGTGTATACTTCTGGCGTATTGTTTTCGGTGATTGGGATAACCTGATCTTCCATTGATGTGTTATTACACCGTTGTCTTATTCATGGATTGATAACTATTAAATCATCTCAAGCAAAGCTGAATTGTGCGGTTGTGTAGCACGCGCTGAAACAGTCGCACGGCTTGATTACAGATGTTTATTAATGAAATGTAGATGGACATTAAGTTGCTAGAGTAACGACACAACTGGCTCCACCTAGTAGGTGTCAGCGCAAGTCGGTGAACGGTGAAAGGCAAGCTCAGTTGGCTTCAACGTCTCAACCGGAACAGCATCTAACTCTGAGCCTGCGGCGGTGGTTCTCAACCGGGAGGGAGGAATTCTCCTAAGGGAGGATATCGATTGTTCAGCGAGGGTTCTATGTGCAAGGAGTTTGTATCAAGTGACACATGTCCTGACTTAAACTACCTACGACAAGTGTTTTTATTCGGAAAAATTGATCGAAAGGAAAGGCTCGGTTCACACAGAGGAATTCCGGATTAACGCATTTGGATGACAGTAATTTCCCAATTTGTATCACATGAGTCCGAGAACACGGTTAACGTGTCACACGCTCCCACTGATTTACAATATATTAGCTTTCAAACCATGTCTTTCTGTTTAACTGAGAGGCGCACATGCTAGCATATTATGTCATTCCACCACACCCAGTTCGAGCGCTCACGTTGAGAAGGGTTCTTGAAGTGTTTGTAATATGTCCCTCAATGTATGTTAGCTTCCCATTCGCCTTCTTTGATGCTGCTGGTGGTGGTGGATGACAAGCTTGAACACCCTGCCTTGCTGTGCTTCTTTTAACTGGTCCGTCGATTTGATCGACTGTTTGCATATCATGCGCCATACGCTTGGTAGCTGGTGCAGCCGAATTGCTTTCAACATCTTTTCTGCGTCTCCGGGTTCTGTTTTTTTCTGCCAGCACACTATTGATTCATTAATTCTGTCGGAAATGCCTTTGAGTTTACCAAAAGTGCCTATTATACTTGTTTGCATGGTAACCGCTAGCAAGTACTGACTTTTCCGACGGGATAGAATGTGCCACGCCCAGAACTATCAGATTTTGATAGCATATTCCTGTGCAACATCGGAGTTGGGTAATTTACAGACTCACCTTACGTGTACTGTAGATAAACTAAGGTCAAGGGCTCAACCGGTTTGTCAAGGATGGCAGATTTGGGAACATAATGCGTCAGTGTTAAAATTATGATAGTATTATTGGTTGCAAATCACGGTCATTTTACGTCCCAAGGATTTTATCCGTAACTCGACCTAGTCCGACGTCGACGCCATCATTTGAGTATTCCGCCGTTAGAGGTCTTGCGGAATCCAAAACCAGTTCACCTAATTATCTCGATTATTTAGATGCTCCTGCTTCGGGTGCTAACACAACTGCACGGCCGTCATCCTCATCCCTCACGCCATTTCTGAGCAGTGCCAATCCAAGTTCAGATGCCTTGAAAAGTTTCCTGAACAACACTAACCCAAGTAGCAATTTGGCTTCACTTGTATCTTCGCTTAACACAATACAAGAACGGGAATCCAGAACGCATGGCCTCACTCTGGGCGAGTTGAAAGAGACCCTAGATATTGGCAAAGAACAGGGCGACTGGTCTCATCTGATTTCGCTCCTCAGTGCGGTGTTCAGTTCTTACGAAGCTTTGTCTTCAAGTTTTTTGGCGGAACCCCAGAGGGTGGCAGATGACTCAGACCTTCTGGCACATCGAACCAATGCAAAGAAACCTCGGGAAGATACAGGGACCGAAGATGTTATTCCCATGGACGTGTCGGTCTCTATTGGTGAGATAATGAGCAAAATGGATCAGCATGCACTGGGTAAACCAACTGCTGATGACAGTTGCGAAAGTTCTATGGATCGTCAAGACAGTAAGTTCCTTCAGTTCACGATTTCTTGCTGATACTGGAAGTATTGCTTGGAACTGCCTTCTTTCTGATGAATGCAATAAGCTGGCATGTACCGTACACTGTTGAGCGCTGCATTATTCCCAGTTGACTGCCAGAATAATAAACGCACGATTTAACTCCCTTGACAACACCGTAGCTATGCTTCCTTCCGGATTAGAGTTTTTTATGAGATGAGCAAACTAAGACTTTTCCTGAAGGAAACTACTCAAGGTTGCTCAAAACTTCTCCACGATCGGTTCCACTTTGGGGCTCATCAGGTGGGTGCAGTCTTCACGTTTCTGTCAACCTTATGTTCTGCTTCAACCCAAGTTGTACGAAATTCGGCTACCTGATAAGCTCCAAGATGGGCGAAGCTGGTCGTGGTCTGTCAGCAACCTTGTGGGTAGTTTCCTTCGAGAAAATATATTGCGGTATCTCGAACCTTGTACCAACTGAAACATGAGGTGGCCTTTGTGCAGCGCATTCAGTTGAATCGTATCATAAACGAGATATTCAGCTAGGATTCAGCTGAATCTGCCGTTAAAACCAAATAGGTGTGCAAATGCATGTATTTTTCGAAACTAAAACTATTTTGGTAACAGGTGACTCATTTGTTCAGCCACAATTGAACTAGTTGGGCGATTTGTCGAACCTCCCAGCACTTAAGTCGTCTAGAGTTCACATCCTGTCCAGCAATCGACTTCTAAAAATTAAGGTTGACACTAAACGTTGTTCGTTTTCTCTGGTTTTTGTCAAGTTGAGTTGTCTTTTTTGATAGTGAAACCTTATTTTCTAATACAAGGCAGAATGATTTTGCTGACCTGCTTGTCTCACTGGGAAGATAAAAAACGGCTTGAAATGATTTGTCGTGCATGTGCTGTGTTATGGCCTTTTGTGACGTTCCCCGACTCGTGTTTCACGTATGTCACATCGAGTGGCGGTCGTTTACACGGCAAACTTTTAAAAGCATATATTGAGAAGTGCTGGGAAGCTAGGTGCTAATTGAGTGTTTTGTTTACACGCGTTCCTCATGTAACACCTTTGTCTGCACTATTTTCAGTATGTTCGCATCAATCGTTAAAGCCATCCAAGATTCCCATGGTATGCCGTTTCTCATAATCGTACTTTTTGTTGGTGAATCCTTATCCCAAATAGCCAAAACTTCTCTTTTGGAGGATCTTCCTATAGCTGGGGACGTGGACCCAGAATCAACTACACCGGTACCGCCGGTCAGCATTCCGGATGTTAGGCTGGCTTGGTCGTTGATATCCAGTATACCCGAGCAGCAGAATGTGGTTGACGTACTTCTCCGAGCTGTGCGCCGGTTGGTTGTGGGTAGCCTGTATCAACTACTGGTTTCTCAAGCCCCAGATGGGTTGGGAGACGTAGACCCGCCTCCGTTGGTGCGCAACACGCAACAAAGGTTATTAAACCTGTTCTGCATTCTGTATGAATGCCCGTTTGCCACAGATCCATTGCATTTTGATGTGAGTTCATGCTTTCATACTTTGTCCTAGTCATTTCACCGCGTCTTGCGCTGCTGCTTATAGCTTGTATCTTAATTTTGAACGTTCGGCATTAGTCTTCTGTAAACTCAACTAGTGTCGTGCACTATTTGGGAGTTATTCCACATTCATGGAAGCCGACAGAATGGTAGAATCAAATTGGGGTTCCCCCTGGATGTCATTTCCGGACACAAGCTTTTATCGTAAAAGCTAAGTCGTTTTCCGTTCTCTCACTGATGCATGGGTGGATATAAGTTCCCATGTCTGTACTACCTTTGCGTAACGCAGAGAATATCTGTTTCTTCCTTTTCGTTTCTTTCCGTTATTTACTACGAAACTCGCCCTTATTTCTCAAAGGTTGTTTTCTACTGGTCATTTACTTCTTGTCATTTCACTCCGTCCAGCTTGTTTCTGGAGGAAACCAGTTTGAAGACTATCCGGGACACCTCACTGAGTCTCATGGAAGTTCGCTTTTAGTTTTCATCAGCAGTAATCTGGCTGCATGGTCATATGAAGGCCACTGTTCTACCCACTCGCGATGAGAATTCATTCCTAAAGTATTTACCATGAGACTTATGCTTCCCCATAGAGCGATACATTCTCACTCGATACAGTTTGGTTTCTGCAGTATTCCGTTGATGGTATATGTCCTTCTTTTTGTGTGTTATCAAGGTAAAAATTTTGTTCCGTACTTACTTGTTCCTGTTGCTCTGTTGTCTCGTAAGTCATCCGTATCTTGTTGCCATCTATTGCTCTAAGTGACGCTTTCGTAGTTCAGCAAAATCTTACGAAGCGTAGCAACACATCATCTCATATTTTCAAGGTCTGCCTATTGAAGTCTAAAAATCCTAGGAGATAGTGGGGCTAACAGAACATCTTTGAACTGTGCTAAATATTTCCTTGGGGACACATATGTCAGCATATAGTTTTCGCTAACAAGTGCTGAAGCAGGATGACTATCGTCCCCAACTTAGTAAACTACCTAACTTTGCTGTGGCCAAAATAGGATTTTGCATGGTGGAAGGGCAAATTGTACGCTCTGGGTCTACAGGAGAAAAGAAGCTTGAATCATCACCCGTCCCCAACATATAGATCACCTTATCCACATATTTTGACACTTTGTTAGCGCATTCGCGCTGACACTAGGTTGTCTGCCACCCTTACGAGGTGGTACTGTGGCTTTGTTGTTCAGTGCATGGGCTTTAAAGGTCTTTCTTTCTTTCACTGTTTTTGCCCAGAAGCTCGCTGAATACCAATTTCTGTTGCTTTTTGTAACCATCGGTTGAAGTCGCTGCACCGATGGTTGGGACATAGCTATTGAATGGTTCTAAAGCTAAGGAAACCTAGGTTTCTTACCACTAGATGACCATCGTCATGATAAAGCCCCATGACAAATGAACTCTGGGGGACTGAAGTGTGCCCATTTAGACAAAGAATTATGGCAATCCGGTTGACGACGATTTGGCGAGGGCGCAGTTGAGGAAATTCAGAACTCCCGAGGATGATGAGAATGAGTTCATAGTGGTGGAATACTAGGCGTAGTATGCACTTTGTGAATAGTTTTCCTTGTATACTTTTGGTATGCATTTGATCGTGATTTGTAATCATGAGTAATTTG